>JAZHYW010003136.1:0-69379 GCA_037355805.1 Ixodes ricinus
ATCATTTCGTCGGAAACTCGTTTCTGTGGAGATTACGTTTCTGGTGGACAAACTTTTCGTGGACACACGTTTCATGGACACACGTTCACGTCGGCACTGCGACGTTTCGTTGAAAATCGTGTTCGTGGACAGCACCACCCTCTAAAACGTTTCGTCGACAAACTTTTTTCTTTCTTTTATTTTTTCTCCGTGGCGCTGACATAAATGCCGGGAAACTCAAGGTACAAGCGGTTGTAACAGACGACAAAGACGACCTTAGAGAGCGACTTCTCCAGTGCGCCTAGCGCTGATTGATTCCGAGAGAGCTAACTGCATATACCCTCGCGCTCTCATCCATGTCGCATGAGATCCGGCAAGAGCTCATAGGGCTTTTGCGCGGCCTTATTTGGATATTTGCAAGTTCCGAAGCCCGTTTATAGAACCGAAACTTACTGGAAGAAGAAAAAGTGGCGGAGAAAAATAAGCGTAGGCGCAAAAGCAGAACTTCGATCCAATGATTGGTTGAGGGAAGGGCGCGGACACCGATTTTTTTGTTGTTGTTTTCTCTATTGGTTATTTTTAAACAAAAATACAACTTGTAGGTTTTTTATTGCTACATTACAACCCTAATATTTAAATTTAAATTAAACATATACATTAGCCTCAATCATTCTAAAAGGAAAAAGTGATGCTGAGTGTTTTACTGGCTACTGCATGACCTATACGCCAAAAAAACACTTTAGTGCGCACCTGTTTACATCATCATTTATCCTTGAGGGACCGTTTAAAAAAGGACATTATATAAAAAGGGGGCTGTAAACAATCTAAAAAAAGAAATAAACCAATACACGGCTTTACAAAAACAATGACTCTCGCACTCCCGCGAACACGGTTCCCGCGAGTAAGCCTAAAAAAAACGCTGCACACTGCCGTGCAAAAAAAAAAAAAGAGAAGGTGGCTAGGATAAACAAAACATTACCCCAAGTTTAACCTTATTACACAAAGTAAACCACAGTTGATATCAAATGTGCAAGTTAATGGCTTATATGAGCTTCTCTCGAACAGCCGCCGCATCCAAGGCCCTTGAGGCGGGAGTGCCAACGGACGACATCTGTCGGCAGCAGCCGACTGTTGCTCATGTGCGACATTCGATTGTTTTCTTCATTGATGCCATGGCAGAGAAACACCTGGCGAAAGTTCAGGACCACATGCTCTTTACGCATAAAAGAGCGGCTAAAAATCTAATGTTCTTAGTGCGCCGCATCGGTTTATGTGCACGCCAAAATTTGAGCAACAGACATAAACAGGTGGTGCAACTATCTGTGTTACTTGGATATCGAGAAGTATGCAGACAGGCGTACAAAAATTGTATGCGGGAGGGGGGGGGGAGAGGGGAGGGGGAGGGGATGGAGAGGGAGTACAGTACAGTACGTTACGAATACCCAGTTATTGGAGAAAAAGAACCGTGTTTTATACCCGTAAGGAAGTAAACTACGTGTAACCGGATGCTCAGACTCCTCCAAAGTTTAGGTTCATGGCGAGCTAACACCAGGTGCCAGGTAGCTTAGAAACCGATTGTATGCCACGCTTCACGATGGAATGGCTGTGTGCACCGCAAAAAAAAACTCATTTCTTCTTTGCTATTTTTTTGAAGAGCTTTTAGTGTTTTGACGTGTGGACTATCTATGCTATGTTCCAGGGTGGCTCCTGAGGATTCCACCAAGAGACGCGACGCGCGGAAAGATACATTTGCTCTTGAAATGGCCCTGCCACTTCGTCAAAACAGTCGGAGTACCGGGGGCCAGCCCGCGAAGGGTTGCGACTCGATGACGTACGGGCGCCTCGATCACGTATGCTGCCGAAAGCGTAGCCCTCAAGAGCAGCGCACAGTAAAGTTGAATGCTTTAAAGGGGATACTTCAACGAAATTTGAAATATTCCCGTCGTGTTCAAAAATAAGGTTGAATATGATCCACAATATCCGTAAATGACAATCGCACGTTTGGTATTTTTGAGCCTGGTGGCTGTATTTTTCGGTATAAACGGCCCACTCTGGCAAGCGCTCGGAGAAGGCCCAGCTGGAGACCACGTGACATCCAACGCAATCGTGACGTAGGTCGTCTCGGGACGAGCAAAGCTACGGCGAGACTGACGTCGAGAGGATGGCTCAGTCGTTCCAGCCACCGAAGCGGCTGCTTTTGTATGAATTTTGAGTGACGGGTTAATCTTCTATAATCTTGTAGGGGGACAATAGCGACTTCTGCGACACACAAAGGGATATCTCGGGAAGAGGGGAGTTCCTCCTTCCCCTCTTCTCTCGTCGTGGCCGGAGGCGAGACACTCACCGTCACTAGCTGTCAAGGTTCCCTAGACGGGCATTACAAGCGAGGCGTTAGCGACATCCACCAGGTGCTCTTTGCTAATCGTTTAATCTAGTTTTAGAATTCCTTTCCGAGACTTTTTTTAACAAGATATTGGTGTTTTCGACGTGATACTCGCTCCTTTATACATATATAGACCAAAAAATGAGCGCCGAAAATTCGTTGTAGTATCCCTTTAATTTGAGTAAAGGATAGTGGTCAAGAACAAAACCCTCCCGCGTTAGACAACGCTTCCCCAAACGTTCGGGCAAAGACAAGAGCGAAACCAAACAAATCGTAAGTTCCGAAAATCGTTGCAACCGGTAATCTGGAAAAAGAAGAAAAAAAAAAAGAACGTGCAGAAAAATAAGATCGACTTTCTGGTCGATCTTCATCTTCGGAAATCACGCAGGAAAAAATGAAAGACGTTTACAACACCCTGTAACGCCGAATTAGAGAGCGCAGCTCTTGAGGAGGAGGAGGAAGGCACGGAATGAGGGGAGGGTATACCCCTCCTCCCTCATCCTCCTGCAACTCCTCCTCCCCTCCTCCTCGTCCCTCCCCTCTCTTATCCTTCAAGCTCCTCCCCTCCCTCCTCCTTCACCTCCTCCTCCCTTCATCCTTCAAGCTCCTCCCCCTCCTCCTCCTCCTCCTCCCCTTGTCGCCCCTCTCCGCGCGCTTTGCATCCTTGGGAAATGTCCCCTCTAATACACACGCTCCGGTTCCGGCGACGGCTGACGCCCGCCATGCCGGAAACAGACGCCCCAGAGCTTCGTGCTCTAAAAATAAAATATAAAAAAAGAGATAGTTTAGGCCGGTGGCGCAAGATGGCTGCGCACTGGCTTGCCCTACTTGCAACGCATCACGTCCATCTTTCATCCATCCATCCATCCATCCATTCACATGCGCATTCAGCACAAGGCCGCGCGCCGCGCCTGCGGCTGCGAGGAGGCCGCGAGGAGGTGCAAGCCTGACGGAGCTGGTTGCAGAGCGAGCTGTCGACGAAACGTCGCAACGTCTTGTCGATGAAACGAGACGGGCGCTCATTGCCTACGAAACGATCTGTCGATGAAACATCGCTGCTGGCGACGAAACGATTTGTCCATGAAACGTCGTTTCGACTGACCTGATTGCCACCGGCTGCTAAGGAGAGCTGACGATCTGAGCCGACGAACCTCCACCGGTGGAGATCACGAAGAAGAGGTTGCAGTGTTGGTGGAGGAGAAGGCGCCAGGAAACAACTGTGGCTACGCTAGCGGCTAGCCAGGCTTGATCCAGCTTCGCTGGGATCCCCCGTTAAAAGGGGTTAGCCGCAAATCCAAATCCAAATCCAAATACAAGACAAACTCGATGCATGGTGTCAGAAGTGACTAGTCCTGCAAAAAGGGCGGTGAACTAAGAAGAAAGCCGAACCATGGACGTGCTCAAATCTCCCGAGGGCCTGAACTTGACAGGAAACGTAGCGGAGAACTGGCAACGGTTCAAACAACGTGTGGAACTGTACCTACGGGCGACGGAGACCACCAAGCGAACCGATGAACAAAGGGCTGCCATTTTGCTTCATGTGGCGGGACCCGATGCCATCGAAGTCTACAACACCTTTACCTTTGCACCTGAAGAAAAACAGGACTACCAGACAGTACTGAAGAAGTTTGAAGAGTACTGCATGCCCCGGAAAAATGAAACCTACGAACGGTACGTGTTTCGTTCACGAAAACAAGAAAGTGGTGAGCCGTTTGAACAGTTCGTGCGAGAGCTACAACTAAAAGTGAAATCGTGCAACTTCTCGACTTTGTCGAACTCCATGGTACGAGATGAAATCGTATGTGGGGTAACAGACAAAAAACGGCGAGAGCGTTTGTTGGGCGAAGAAGATCTGACGTTGGAAAAGGCCATACAGCTCGGAAAGGCCTATGAGGTTCTTCAGGCACAAAATGAAACTCTCGACGGTCCCCGACGTGTCAACACAGTAGACAAAAAGAAGAGAGCGGACATGTATGATCGGAAAGTCCAACCGACGGGAAAAAATTGTCCCAAGTGCGACCAGAAGCACGACCCACGGAAGTGTCCGGCATACAACAAAAAGTGCAACAAGTGCCACAGGATGAACCACTTCGCCGTGTGTTGCAAAACGAAGTCTTCGGTAGATGAAGTAAAAGAACAGGACGACAGCGACTTCGCCGTTCTTCAAGTCAGCACATGCAAGACTAAAAAGGTGACGAGTGGCTGGTCAAGGCCCTAGTAGCCAACAAGGAAGTGGAACTAAAAGTTGACACAGGGTCCCAGGCAAATCTTTTGCCAAGTTCACTGTTCCCGAAGCTACACAAGACGGCGAGCCTGAAGCCAAGCATTTCAGTCCTAAAAGCTACAACGATGGTGTGATTGCACACCAAGGGAAAGCACTGCTGGAAGTGAAACTCAAAGGAAAGAGCGCAAACATTGAGTTCTTTATCGTGAAAAAAGGACTCCAGGCCATAATGGGCTTAGCAGCTAGTGATCTCCTGGGGCTGGTCCAGCGAGTGCACACGGTGAAAGAAACTATGGCCCAAGAAGTGGAACAGAAGTTTCCTAAGTTGTTTAAAGGACTGGGATGCGTTGGACGGGAGTGTAAGATTGTCCTTAAAGAAGGAGCAGAGCCAGTGGTACAGCCGACGAGAAGAGTGCCACAAGCTCTGAAAGAACCACTCAAGCAAGAACTCCAGAGAATGGAAGAGGCTGGCGTCATCACCCGTGTCAGTGAACCTACTGATTGGGTAAGCCCAATTGTGATAGTCAAGAAGAAAGGAGGCGCTCTGAGAATCTGCATGGATCCAAGGCAAGTGAATGAATCCATCAAACGGCAGCACAACCAAATGCCACGCCGTGAAGACATCGAAGCTGAACTGGCAAACGCCAAATTCTTCTCAAGGCTGGATGCCAATAGTGAGTATCACCAAATACCACTAGATGAGAAGGCCTCTCGAGTGTGCACGTTTGGTACGCCATTTGGACGCTACCGATTTCTGAGACTACCATTTGGCATCTCATCGTCTCCGGAAGTCTTCCAACAGATCATGACTGAAGTTTTTGATGGACTTGAAGGAGTAAGCGTGTACGTTGACGATGTACTCGTATGGGGTCGATCCAAGGACGAGCACGACAAGAGGCTATCGGAAGCACTCAAAGCAGCCCAAAGAGCTGGAATGACCTTCAACAAGGAAAAGTGTCAATTTGCGGTCCAAGAGGTTAGCTACCTGGGTGACCGGATCACTAAAAATGGAGTGGAGCCGGATCCATCACTAGTTGCGTCAGTGCTTCAGATGTCTACTCCTCAAAGCAAGAAGGAAGTACAGCGGATGTTGGGAGTCATCAACTATGTAGGCAAGTATTTGCCACACTTGTCGCAAAGAACAAATCTTCTCAGAAGCCTCATCAAGGATGATGTGATATTTGAGTGGACTGAGGCTCACGAAGCAGAATGGGATAGACTGAAGAGAACCCTGACTAACAAGCCAGTGTTAGCATTTTTTGACCCTGAAAAGAAGACAAAAGTGACAGCTGATGCATCACAGTATGGACTGGGAGCAGCACTCCTACAGCTCAATGATACAGAGTGGCGTCCAGTAGCATATGCGTCACGAGTGATGACCGACTGTGAAGTGCGATATGCACAAATTGAAAAAGAGACGCTCGCCATCACGTTTGCCTGTGAGAAGTTCCATGACTTCATTTATGGTCGCAAGTTCACACTGGAAACCGACCATCGACCGTTGATCTCCATAGCAAAGAAAAGCATTGGAGACATGCCACCTCGTCTGCAGCGATTTTTTATTCGTCTGATGAAGTACGAGTTTGACCTGTGCTATCTGCCTGGAAAGAACTTGGTGCTAGCCGACACATTGTCTCGAGCACCAGTAAAAGAGGCCAAAAAGGAAGAGGTAGAACTGGATGATGTTGAAGTACACGCTGTCAGCATAGTGTCCACAACACTGAGTCAAGCGACACTTCAGAAACTGCAAGAGGCCACAGAGAGTGATGACGAACTACAAGAAGTTATTGCACGGATCCAGCAGGGTCAAGAACAACAGGGAGACCTCAAGGGATACACATCAGAGTTGACTCTGGTCAACGGTGTCCTGTTAAAGGGCTCAAGAGTAGTTGTTCCGAAAGCTTGCCGTGCAGACATACTGGCAAGACTGCATGAAGGACACTTAGGCATGAGCAAATGCAAAGCTCGTGCTAGAGCTTTAGTATTCTGGCCAAGAATGAATGCTGACATTGAGTCATACATATCAAAGTGTGCAGCTTGTCGAACATTTGCATACCAGCAACCTGCTGAACCACTCATCATCAGAGAAGTACCCAGTAAAGCGTGGGAGAGGGTTGGAGCTGATCTGTGCCAACATGCAGAATCGTCTTACCTCGTGGTATATGACGCCTACTCCAATTACCCTGAAGTAGTGCAGCTAACAGAGACTAGTGCTGCTGCAGTGATCGACCATACGGCAAGTGTTTTCGCCAGACATGGAATCCCCGAAGAAGTCTGCACCGACAATGGTCCACAATTTGCAAGCAGAGAATTCGCAGCATTTGCAAGAAAATATGAGTTCGAACATATCACCTCGAGCCCAAGATTTCTAAGAGCGAATGGACTCGCAGAAAAAGGGGTCCAAGTCGTGAAAAGGATTCTAAAGAAAACTCAGTATGCCAAAGAAGATTTTTGGCTAGGGTTGCTAAACTACAGGTGCACACCACTCGAGAATGGACGGTCACCTTGCGAGTTATCCATGGGGCGACGATTGAGGTCGCGACTGGCAGACTTCTCATCAGCACAAGGACGGCAAGTGGAAAAACACAAACAAAATGTCCGTACTGGCAGGCATTTGGAGCCACTGGGCACTGGACAGACGGTGCGTCTGAGAGATGACGGAAAGTGGAGAGTCAAAGCACAAGTCAAAGAGCAAGTGGCGCCAAGATCCTATGTGGTGCAAGCTGAGAATGGTGCTGTGTACAGACGGAACAGACAGCATTTACTTGTGAGCAAGGAAGCATTTGAACCCATCTCCGACTTTGAGGACATGGACGTTCCACAAGTGCCCAACGAGGACAATGTGCAGCACCAGGAAACTCGTGACCGCGAAAGTGAAATAATGGATGGTCCTACAGACTATCCAGCGCCGGTGCCTGTGCAACCTCCCACTAGAGTGTCATCAAGACCAAGGAAGAAGAAAGTGAAGCTTACTTATGATGAACACTTCAACCAGGCATGTTAGTCAAGTTGTAGTGTTTCAAGTTTGTTCCTTGTTTAGAAAGTGAAGCTTACTTGTGATGAACACTTCAACCAAGCATGTTAGTTAAGTTGTGGTGTTTCAAGTTTGTTCTTTGTTAGAAAGGAAGATGTATCAGATCTGATGTTAATGTCCAGTTTCAGCCAGCTGTAAAGAGCAGTCTGGCAACCTGAATAAACCAAATCCAATACAAGACAAACTCTATGCAGTAACACCGCTCGGTCCAAGCGGTGCCTAGAACGATGAATCAAATTATTTTGTCAGACAAGTACTCATATTAAAGTGCTAACCTGAAAAGGTATCACGATGAGCATCTAACCGGCCAAGTATAACACTCTAATGAGTATCGGACACGCCATAAAGTTCAGTATTTATTGGCAATATCAGCCACATCATCGATGAAAACAAGTTGACATGTTATTTCTAGAGTGATCCATGGCGCCTGGGCATTAATATGACCTAGTAGGGATACTGTGGCATGCGTCGCTCGTGTACCACTAGTCGTTAAGACAGAAACGCCCTAGCGGTAATTGATGCGACCATGACATGGTTACACATTTATTTTGTTTTGTTTTAAAACATAATATTGCAACATGTCTTTGCAGATTTGTAAATACCGGTCATCAAAAAGCCATTGGGTAAAATTTAAAAAAAAAAATCGAGAACGATTATTTTGTTTAATTGCCGCACCAAAATCGCAAAATTTTAACTTTTTTGATCTTGACGAAATTTTCGGGCGCAATGCAGAAAACACTTTCAACAGTAGAACGCTAATTAATTTGCTAAAAAATTCACAAAGCATGAAACACTGGTCACAAAAAGTTTCAGCTTTAAAATATAGTTTTAAAGTGACTTAAAAATTTGCCGAAAAATGACCTCATTATGTAAGGTTTGCTCAAGAAGCCGTTTGGCATTTTATTTCGCTTGAAATATATGCTCATATCAGTTAACTTTAACTAATTCTGGCAGTAAAGTATGAGCGCATTAAACGTAAAAAATACGACGGTGTAGAATGCTGCATTATTTATTCCTCCGGCCTTCAAAGTTGCGTCATCGCGCAGTTGGGAAAATCGCTGTTTCAACCTTCTCTCGAATGCGATTTTCTCACGAATACAAGAAGTATCTTCCTAAAGTAAGGCCTGTCCCGTTCTGTGGACAGGTTTTGCTACCTCATATAAAAATTTAATTGAAAACAAAATATAGGCATGACACCACCATGACCATCCTTATCTGAACAGACCCTTTAGTCAAATGAGCACACATTTCTAGATTGCTTTTAATGCGAATAGCATTCTTTGGATACTTCACGCACTTTTCGTCTATGTATCTATCTATCTATCTATTCTATCTGGCTATCTAACCTCTTACGCCGCGGGTCGATAAATAAATAAAAAAGACCGGCGCCGGCTGGGATTCGAACCGTTGACCCTTTGATCAGCAGGCAGACGCGCTAACCACAGAGCTATGAAGGCAGTCATTCACATCGCACTCTAAACAGTTGTTTATATCTTTACCATGGACGCGCTTTACAGCGCTGTCACAGCTACCGGTGCGCGCGCGTTCCATGCACGAGGGCTCATTCACGCTCTCGTGAGGCTCAGCGCTCGCCGCTAGCTCACCCTCTCCCGCGCTCGGGAGAGGGTGATGCTAGCGGCCGTGCTCAGCCTCACGAGAGCGGAATGAGCCCTCGTGCATGGAACGCGCGCGCACCGGCTAGCTGTGACAGCGCTGTAAGCGCGTCCTATGGTAAAGATATAAACAACCGTTTAGAGTACCGTTGGTTGAGACTAGCTGAGACGCCAGAAAGTCTGGTCGGTACCATTTTGAGTGTTTGTGCGTATAGCGCGTGCTTTGCTCGCCTTCCTAAGTGACACAAACGCACGTGCTGGGCTGCGGGAGATCGTGCGCAGGGCTGGAGGTGTCAACAAATTTAGAATCGCTCAAAGAGGGCTGGCGATTGATGCGCCACCTGATGAACGCATAACCCGCACCGCTTGATGCTATTCGATTAACGAGATAATCAAGGGTTCTGCTTTATTATAGAGACACCATACTAAAATTCAAAAATACAAATTTAAAATGGGGTTTTTGAGAAATCGATTTCCAACTTTCAACATTTGTTTTTTTCTCACCACGTTTACGTGAAGGTGGCGGAGCGGCTGGTGGACATATCATAAGGGTATTATTATATCTATAATGGGCTTGCTTTTATGGTTTCTATAGAGCTAAAGAACAGACGTTTACCTTGAGTACAGACGAAGAATCGGACCTGTCAAAGTTGACCAAAAATCGATCTGAACGACGAGTTTGACATTTATTTCAGAAAAATAAGATCCCTCAAAATATTTGAGATACATCAAGGTATAGTTATAGTACCTATTAAATGAAGATAAAAGTTAAATGGTGGAGAAATACAGCAGCAGCAGCCAATGTTACTAGAACCCTCAGGTGGGGTAGAGTAAATTTATGAACACACACACACACGAACCGAGGCTCTGTTAACACATTTAATATCATGTGCTGTTTATACACCTGCAAATTGTATTGCAGCAATTAAGCTCAAATATGTTATTAAATGTGTCGAAGTTGACAGCATAAAAATCAACTGCGGCACACCTCAATGCATCAAATGAAATTAAGAAACAGCAAGTATTTTTGGGTTATTGTTTCGGGTCAACGCTACCTTTATCCAGATGTTCCTACACAGATTGTTAACATTATGTTCTTTTTCGACCGTTGGGGGTTGCAGGCTTTTGCTTTGTGTGACTGTCTTCACTAAAAGTAAATTCCACAGCAACCCTTTCGCACTGACACAACGATATGAAGATAATTAGAATAATTTATATTTAAACTTTAAGCGAGCAATTTTCTCCGTAGTAACCTTGAGACGTAGGAACCTTGCAATATTTTGCCACCAAGGGGAGAGGCATAACGGCGCTTGCGCTTCCGATCTCCTGCGACACAACGGTCGCTTCCCGCAATGATTGGATAGAAAATGGAGTACCCTTGCGATTCACGCGATTACCAGCAACCTGCTTGCTTCCCCGTGCCCCGTTGTTCGGCAGCACCATGAGTCGCAGAGTGAATTTTACGACAGTGTGAAATGCGGGACATTTTGAACATTTGGGAATTTCTCGCGGGACGCGAGACGAGCCTCAATGCGGGACAGTCCCGCGAGTCGCGGGACGGGTGGTCACCCTACGTCGACGCCTGCGATGCTAGCCTTTCTTTATTTTATTTTGGACACAAGTTCACCCCATTAAACTTTTAGCTTCCTCAGTTATTCGCCGCCTCATTACTTGTCATTCGTGACAATATCCTGCTCCTTATAGGGCGTATTCACTGGCCGCCATATTTGAGGTCACTGTTTAAAGCGCATGCTCAGAACGAGCTCACATTAATAGACTGCCAAGACCGGCAATCTTGGTGGTGCGGGGTGCACGTTGCAAAATAACTGTGGAAGCTAGCCGTCAGCACGTGCTCAGCATTAGCGCACACAGATATGGCTGCCAGTGAATACACCCTATAGTTGGACTGCATAAAATAGCCCTACGATAAATTTTTTTTTCGTTTTCCGTTTTGTGTTGTTGCGTGGTAATAGACCATTCTGGGACGTCGATGCAAATTACACAATGCGGAAGTATCTTCAAAAGTAATTGAATTACATTTCTAAGTATTTGTACTCTACTCATGATACTTTACAGTGAAAGTAACTTGAGTAGTATTTTAAATAGTTTATGAAGCAGGTATTTAGTAACTTAACTTGAATACTTTTATCGAGTATTTTGTCCAACACTGGTATTCTAAATAAATAAATAAATAAATAAATAAATATAGGGGGCGCCACCGCCAAACAAACAAGGCGTCTGGGAACAGGTCGCGTCGGCTCGGCCGGGCCACCTGAACGGGTGGCGCATTCAATTTAACATATTTTCTTTTGTTTGATGCCCTATTGTATATGTATTTGAACTGCGACGGTTAAGTGTAGCCGGTGCGCATAAACTTGCAGAGCATAGTTTTGTTTTCCCCTTGCTTTCTGTTCTTTTCATGTCAAACTTTTGTTTCGGAGATTTCGTTCAAAACCGAAACTTTGGGCTCCGGAGAGACGGTATAATAGACTAATCAGTTTTGATCAGTTGAGGAAAGTGGCGATGACTACAGAATTGCGACTTATCTGTCCGCGAAATCGAGCTTTTGTGCGTATCCGCGGTTAAGAAACAGCTCCAGTCGTCTGTTCGGTCAACAACACAGGCTGCAGGAAAATTATAGAAATTAAGCAACCGCTTCTTGAGCCAAGGAGGCAGCTGATACTCGTATTTCAATTCAGGTTTTAGTAGCAATCGAGAAGTTATTTTGACGAATATGCGGGTTATGCATTATATTACGTACTATGTCCCACTAAAGCGATATTAGTATCATCTTCGGGTTGAAATATGAGCTTAGTTGACTAGCTATTAGGTGAACTGCTGAATAAAAGTATATTTGACAGACAGAGAGATACTACTTAAACTCAGCCAAATGGTTCTAGCCGGCAGCGCGGAGGTGATTGCGGACAAATTGAGAGAGTCTTCATCTGAGATTCACGCAGAACCTCTCTGCATTGAAGTTGACTTCAAATCCTGAATGGAGAAATTGAATATTTTTTTTTTGTGGCCGGACAACCAGAGCAATGTAGACGTATATTGCTGCTGGCTTCGACGGGGGTGTAATGTAAATATTGGAGGCGCGAGATCATAATGTCGTTACAGCTTCTAACTTGGCGAGACGCGTCCCCACCTTTTGAAAGCAGATAATTTCCCTCATTAATCGTACGCAGCGAGCAGGTTTTTCGGAATCAAGTAATTGCGAAATCAGCCCTACTCATTCAGTGTGGTACAGAGGCTTTTTTCGGCAAAAAGCAGCCAAAATGAATAGCCAACACACCGACCGGCGTGGGTGGCTCAATCTTCAAGCTAATCGAACACAACCAAACTCAAGAAAAGCAGTTATCGAACCTTCCCATTCACTTGACTGCAACACTGGTGTTCTCTTCAGTGAAACACCTCGTCTGTCATCCTCAGTCCACTGTTCTACATCCTTATAAAGAAACCACTTATCAGTTACCAAGTAGTCGTCCCTTTGAATGTGATTCTAGACAGACAAGAAATCAAAATGTTTTTCCGTGATTCCTCCTCATCCAAGAAATCGAAAGCACGCGACCCTGTTCTGTGGAGTAAACGGGCTTTCAAACACGTGATGGAAGGAAACAATCTGCTGAGGCTTCACCACGCTAATGAACACTCTGGCAAACTTAAGAAATATTCGGACCTTCGTCAAATTACATTGTTCGCCACCGCGCCGACAACACGTGTCCGCGAAAGCCGCCAGAGACGCGGAGAGGCTCAAAGCGACCTGTTCCGGCTGGTTCCCGGTTTTCCCGCTTGGTGCCGTTTGTTTTGCTGAAGTCGCGCTCGCAAGTGGGCGCATTTCGGTCTTCTGCGCATGAAAAAGGAGGTGTGAAGGTGGGAGAGGAGGTTATACTAAGCTCCGCCTGCTCGAGGGGGGGAGGGGGGTCGCGGATGTAAACATCTCGGCGTTGGCAATGGCGGACGTGCTGTAGCAGCTGTGGCTGTAGCCGTGAGTCCTTCACGTGATTGCTAAATAAAAAAAAAAAAGAAAAGAACGTTTTGCTTCTGTCCTGTGTGATTTAGAGGTCGGCTCCGATCAGGCGCTGTCTAAGGGGCAGTGTTACCTGGGGAAATGAAAACGTGCTGCGTCTTCGGATGTGGTGGGCGCATTCACGACGGTGTGTCGCATTTTAAATTTCTGGGAGGATTGACAGATTGAGAGCTCTTTCTTGATTCGGTGGATGGTGGTGCATGTCCGTTCTTAGTTGGTGGAGCGATTTGTCCGGTTAATTCCGATAACGAACGAGACTCTAGCGTATTAAATAGGTGCGTGGTTCTCTGCACCTTGCACCCATCTTAGACGGACAAGCGGCTCCTAGCCGCACGAAACAGAGCAATAACAGGTCTGTGATGCCCTTAGATGTCCGGGGCCGCACGCGCGCTACACTGAAGGAAGCAGCGTGTTTTTATCCCTGTCTGTTAGGACAGTAAGCTTAGAAAAAAGTGGCTTGAGCAAATACAGAGGGCTAATTGAAGTCCATCGGATTACCCCCGAGCAAGTGTTCGTCTGTTTAAATAACAGGGCATAGAAATATAAGTTTCCATAAAATTTCGCCAAAAACAAAAACAATAATTACTTCTTGGTGTCAACGAGTCTACGACATAACTTCCGCGATACGCTCGACGCCGCTCGGGTAGCTCGATCGATCTTGCTCGGATTCTCTTCCACGGATTAGCACAGCTTTTCAGACTTTTACCACTTAGGTTTATGCCAAACATACATACCCGAATACGCTAATTGACAATAGCCTTTTAGTCGCGCGAGAAAAATGTGACAACAAGCAGCGATCGAGCACTTTTGGGCTATGATGTGCTCACAGTAGCGATCGCACAGCCGCATTTGTTTATTTCCAGTCACTACATCGGCTGTCATCTGTCTTTAGCTGATTATCTTTGAACAACTCATCAAACGCGAGGTACCATTCTTCGCTCGCTCGCTCGCTCCTTGATACGTGTCTGCTAGTTGTTAGACAAAAACAACATCGTACCGCTCGAGTTATTTCGTCTGCCCTCTCTGTAAGGCGAAGTCGAGCTCGCTCGTAAAGGTAAGACAGCTGTTGATTAGCAGACGACGTTGCAAAGGAGCAGACGACGCTCAGATAGTGGGTCTCGGCGACCCACTATCTTTCTACTCGAGCCAATCAGAACTCGGCGTCGTTCTGACGTCATCGCAACCCCTGCGCAAGAAGCATATCAGATCGGGCAGGCTAAAAGGGTCTAACTTTTTATTTTGACGAAAAAATATATGTTTTGGGGGCATTTCCCAAATGAAGGAGGGCGCAAACCGCATGTTGCCCAGATTTTTTGTTCTCGAGTTACGAAGCGTAGAAGCCACAGTGGCAGAAACTACTATTTTTGCCTGCCGTCGCAAGTCGCGTGTTTGACACCCTCTGCTGGCGCAATTTTTTTTATCCACACTTTTAACTTTTTAGCCTCATTTAATGGGTACTATAAAGATGCCTCGACGTATTCAAATAGTTTTAGAAATTGTATTGTTTTCTAAAAAAATGTCTAACTCGTCACTCAGGTTGATGTTTGGTCAACTTTGACTGGTCATTACTTTGTAGGGTGTGTTCAGATAAGATCGAACACGCGAGTCCGGTTCGAATTTTTGTTTTTCTTCATATTTTTATATGTTACTCCCCAATATGTGGAGGGAACGAAATCACAAATGTTTTCTCAAAAAAACAAATATCTCTAAAGAAAAAAAAACATGTCTGTTCCAAGACGGCAACGCCGTTTCAGGGCTTTGTCTGTTCTGTCAAGTTTGACTGCATGTAACAGGCAAACTAAAAATACAAAAAAACTGAATATTTTTCAGGAAGCAGTGGATTATAGTTACTACATTCTTGAACGTTTACAGTATTCTCAAAATTATATATCGCGCGTGCCAAATTCACAAATGTGGCTGCTTTAACGTTTTGACCCCATTTTTGTGACTCGTTATATCGTTATTTGTTAAGGATATTAAACTGAAACTTTTTTCATATGTCCTTCCTAAACGTGTCTCTCATCGAAAAATAAATTGCTGCTCTAGTGTATAATTCAAAATATATACAGCGCTTCAAACATATTCGAAATTGAAAAGTTCCGCAACTTCAACCTGCAATTAAAAAAAAAAACCCATCTTCGATCTTTTTGAAATTTGGAGGAATCACTCTCCTCTCCACCCTCGTAAACGTCCGTTAAAAACATGTTGCATCATTTTGTTTCCGTCAAAAGTAGAGCGCTTTGAAATGTGCCTCCCCACATGGACATGTTCGCCCAAGGTCACGGCCGCAGTGTGGCCGCCTTCCATTTTTTTGTTTAGAACTTCTCATAATGTCCTGTTTTTACTTGTGCACAAGTTCGAATTACACATCTGGACCGCTCTAAATGCATGTATGAAGTGCACGTAGCTCAGGACAGCAGTTCGAAGCATCGAAGATGCGAACTAAGACGAGCCCGCCCTTCGTGCTTAATTGTTGCATATGCCACTGTACGGTCGCGCGAACTGAAACACAACCACCCGCACGAGACGCTAGTGTCGATAGAACGAAAGAACATATATAACCTGCCGTGTATTACGTGCGTGTCCGCCGTGTATAGCGAACACGACCTATTGAGCCCAAACAACGGCGGACGCAACCGGAGACGCCGGGTCGCGCGACCGCTCGGTCGCGCGAGCTTAAACGTAAATACCTAGAACGAAACGATATACCATACCGGGGTTTTCAGAAGTAAACGTAATAACTGAACATAACACCTCGGTGGGATTGAGGATCAGCACTGTTACTACATCTTTAGGTAACTGTTCTAATAAATCGCTGACACCTTGGCTTGTCCACTCGTTCCGGCTCTCTCTTGGTGCGTCGTCTGTCATTGTTGTAAAATAAATAAAAATACATTGGCACTCAACATGTTCAAGCAGCGGTCATGAAATAGTGATCGTCGTTGCGCTTTCCGCGGTCCGGAAAACAGTTAGTTCCGAGTTCTGCCCCGTTCTGCGACTTCGCCATACGTGCCACTTCTGAATCCCACGGACGGCTCGCACGTTGCTCCACTCTTCCTTCTTCCGGTTCCGGAACTCTACAAGTTCAGTTTCATCCAAGTAGAGCAGCTTGACCCCTTTGAGATGTGGAGACAGTATTCTTGACATGTCTTGTCCATTTTGGATTGCCATGCTTGCCGGCTCTCGCAGGTTGTGTAGAGTAGCCTGGTGCTTCACAAGGCCTCCAACACCATCGCATGCATTTTTGCCGTGCCCAGTGGCGGAAAGTAGCCATTTGGCTGCAGGGTACTCTAATTTTCTGAACTTGTGTAGTTGATACTTGTTCTTGAAGTGGCTCGCTGCTCCATCGCTTACAAAAGTCACTTGCGAGTGCACGGGAGCGTTGTCATCAAGCCAGTCTGTTATTTTTCCGATTGCGCAGCAGGCGTGGGCGGAGTCGTGGCACACATCGTCGCTGATGACAGCGAAGCTACGCGTGGATTTTCTTGTTGTAGCAACGCATGTAAAAACCGAAACTTGCTTCTTATGCCAGTGGTAGGCTTGGACCTCATCGGGAAGAACAACGGTCCCATTCTCTGCAAAATCAAAATGCAGCACGAGGCTTCCCTTTTCTTCGCACCGCTTTTCTGTGTATATGGCCTTTCCTGGAATTGACCTGATCTGATTATGAGGAATCCATCTTCCTACCAGTGTCTGAAGTTCGTTCATGAATGTCATTGAAACCAAAGATTTTTTTATCAGATTGCCAGACTCCCAGGCTGCTACCAAAATCTCTGCTTCTTCTGGGATTCCAAGCCGATCGAGCGTAAAATGGCGGTCCTTGGGGCATCGTGCACAATCGCCAAGCCGGCATTGATTGGTCGGCGGGGAGCAAATGTACAATAATTCCAAGTCCGAGACGTTGAGGTCCCTATCGCTCACGTTTTCAAGAGCCGCCACGCAAAGCTTAAACTTTGCGCAATCTATACATACACAAACTTCTCTCTGGGGGGCACACTTAACCCACCGGGGTCGCAAGGAATGAAACTTTGTGAGGCCAATCTTGGTTTCTGCGTGTGCATTTTTAAACACACGAAATGACTCGCGGATCGACCTCGTCATAAAGCTCTTGGACATGTACTGTTTTTTGTCATTTAGTAACGCAAAAATGACGTCTCTCTGGTTTGGGCTTTGTCTAGAGCAGCCCAGTTCGTCCTTGGTAAAGTACTCAAGAGCCACTGACAATTCCTCTTCGCTCACCTTGCATCTTGAGTAGGGATCTGGTATCGACCACACACCGTGGTCATCTCTCAGTTTGCGAGATTTGTTGATGAGGTACCTCGTTGCCTCCGGCACGGCACTTTCGATCTCTTTCCTCGTCAGGGATGGGGGAAGGAGCGTCAGTAGACGGCAACGTTCCTGGTGGGAAGCACATGCAGCGTATGCCAGGCGAAAGTTCGTCATCCACTCGCTGCACGTGTTGCACTTATCTTGGGATGGTCCTGAAACGTCTGATGTCCCGTAGGCTGTTTGAATCCTGGTACGAACATCGGAAACCACGGCCTCTTCTATTTCTGCTTGTTTCCTCTTCCCGTAGGACTCTCTGCACCGGCTTGCTACTTGACTTTGTGGCTTGAGTGGTGAAACCTTTGTGGGCAGTACGTAGCGATTCAGCTTGTCAATGGCCTCACTTTCTCGGATAAATGCGTCCCCACCACTGTAGGAGCTCTCTGGTGCACTTTGTATTTCAGCTTTGATATACAGGAAACAATGCTGGCACAGGTAATCTGTTTCTTTCACTTCACCGGATGTCTCCCGGGGCAAAATCTTCTTCAGGGAGTTAAAACCGATATCTCGCACGCTGCGAAAATTTCTCTGCAATGTGACTTTCTTTTTGTGTTTGCTGAGATAGTCAGCACAAAAAACTCTGCTGGCGCTGTAAGTCCCTGCCATAGCTGAAGACTCCGTTCTGACACGACGCGTATTAGCAAGGCATATGCCACGCAGATACTGGACTTGCTCCCTTCTGCCCGACGCCGAAGCAGAGAGAGAAGAGTATGGTTCATACTTTATTGGTTTTGAAGTCACGAGGTATGAAATGAGTGCGTGCTTGCGCAGTCCGACCAAGGTACGGAGCGTAAACACGTGAAGTGTAGAGCGGCGCACGTTTACTTTGAGTTGACGCCGCGCGATAGAGTTCGTTTTTGGCTATAGTTTTGTTCTTTTCCTTCGCAGCTAAGGTTCGCTATAATAAAGTATATTCCTCCTCCTCCTTTTTGTGTGTTTAAGGTTGGGAGCTTCTTGGTTATGTGATGTGCTGGTTAATTTGGGATAGTGCGAGGATATATCAATATAAATGTTTAGGTTACAAGCGGTTGGTGTTACGAAAACCGTCTTTTATGGCCTGCGATCGCGCCCAGTCTTGCTTCCAGGCGTCCCGTGGCTCGCCGCCCGGCTGTTCCCTCTCGGCGTCTCCGGTTGCATCCGCCGTTGTTTGGGCTCAATAGGTCGTGTTCACTATACACGGCGAACACGCACGTAATACACGGCAGGTTATATATGTTCTTTCTTTCTATCGACCCTAGAGTCTCGTGCGGGTGGTTGTGTTTCAGTTCGCGCGACCGTGCAGCGGCATATGCAACAATTAAGCACGAAGGGCGGGCTCGTCTTAGTTCGCATCTTCGATGCTTCGAACTGCTGTCCTGAGCTACGTGCACTTTATACATGCATTTAGAGCGGTCCAGATGTATAATTCGAACTTGTGCACAAGTAAAAACAGGAAATTATGAGAAGTTTTAAACAAAAAAATGGAAGGCGGCCACACTGCGGCCGTGACCTTGGGCGAACATGTCCACGTGGGGAGGTACATTTCAAAGCGCTGTACTTTTGACGGAAACAAAATGATGCAACATGTTTTTAACGGACTTTTACGAGCGATGGAGAGGAGAATGATTCCTCCAAATTTTAAAAAGATCGAAGATGGTTTTTTTTTTAATTGCACGTTGAAGTTGCGGAACTTTTCAATTTCGAATATGTTTGAAGCGCTGTATATATTTTGAATTATACACTAGAACAGCAATTTATTTTTCGATGAGAGACACGTTTAGGAAGGACATATGAAAAAAGTTTCAGTTTAATATCCTTAACACATAACGATATAACGAGTCACAAAAATGGGGTCAAAACGTTAAAGTAGCCACATTTGTGAATTTGGCACGCGCGATATACAATTTTGAGAATACTGTAAACGTTCAAGAACGTAGTAACTATGATCCACTGCTTCCTGAAAAATATTCAGTTTTTTGGTATTTTTAGTTTGCCTGTTACATGCAGTCAAACTTGACAGAACAGACAAAGCCCTGAAACGGCGTTGCCGTCTTGGGGCAGACATGTTTTTTTTTCTTTAGAGATATTTGTTTTTTTGAGAAAACATTTGTGATTTCGTTTTCTCCACATATTGGGGAGTAACATATAAAAATATGAAGAAAAACAAAAATTCGAACCGGACTCGCGTGTTCGATCTTATCTGAACACACCCTGTACTTAAGGTAAATTTTCTTCCTTTAGCTCTATAGAAAGCCGAAAGAAAGTCCATTATATATATAATATTGATATCATTATGATCTGTTGACTATCCGTTCCGCTACCTTCACGTAAACTTTGTGAAAAATAACAAATGTTGAAAGTTTGAAGTCAATTTTCTCAAAACCCCATTTTGGTAAATTTGTATTTTTACTTTTTTTAGATATAATAGTTGACCACAAGAAAAAACAATCTACTAATGTAATACTTTGGTTGTATGTCCTCTATTTGAGCCGCAATCGCGTGAAATGTGTGCTTGTTTGACTAAAATACACAACCTTACCGGCACTGTGCGCCCCTACGATTTCGAAGATATGTTTTTATTTTTATTTACACTTTTAAAAAGGAACGTAAAATAGGCGAACTTGTGATATTCATCGTAATCTAAAACTTGAAATAAGAGAGGCCACATAAGCACACTACAAAACAATGAGCAACAAGTATATACAAATCAAAAGGCAACGCAACATGTCAAAAATTGTTTCTATATAACACGGTCCAAAGTAAACGAGGGTGGCTACTCATTTTACCATTGAATGATAAAATTCGCTGACTGACCCCATAGTAACCGATACTAACCATCTTTCGTTCCGCTCCAAGTGGAAAGCCTTTTTGGCTATGTAGTCTCCTGTGTCTTTTTGTTCTTCTCTGCTTTAAATCGTTTATTGTGATATTTTTACAGCGGAGCTGTTAAGGGCTAGTTTCCCAGGATCGTGTCCGCCAGCAAAGAAATGTCGACACAACACTCCGGACAGCTACCGCCATCTACGAGCGACGGCGGCAACCAGACAACCGGCTTGCCGATTGTCTGGTTTCCGCCGTCGCTCATAGATGGCGGCAACTTTTCCAGCAATTCCACTCTGGCTTGCCGACTTGCGGCCGGCCATTACTTCATTGCCACCATAGTACAGCTTCGCTGGTCTTCCTTCTTCACCAGAGTGGAAAAGCCGAGAGTTTTTTCAGTCATTTTTTGTTGACTTGTACTCATGTAATACATCCGACGGATGTCTTCGAGGACAATAAATTTAACCCTGAACTTGAACAGCGTCACGGTAATAAAACAAGGTCCCAACGCAGTCATCGCAGAACCAGCGCCAGCGACGGCCAGACGCGTCATGCTACAATTGCAGAGGATCTTGGTCCCACGACGGTGGTCGATGCAACAACACAGCCAAAGCAAGACTTGCATGTCATGCCAGAATGAGAATCACTTATCGAAGGTATGTAGTTATGCTCAAGACTGTTCTTGCTCTATGCCACAACGTCGGTTCGGACAGTGACTGGTATACCTTTGCAACAAGGACATAAAGTGAAAACGTCAAGTCACCAAGGGTGATGGTGGGTGTCAACGGCAGTCCCACACAGTTCACACTATAGACACGGGAGCCACTGTGTCTACCATTGGGGCAACCGATTTCAAGAAACTCGGTCTCCTTAACGCCTTAAAGGAGACGCGTGTAAAGCATTACATTACAAACATTACAGTCACTTGACTCTTCGAAATAATTTGGCAGATATCGCTTAAGAAACACTCCCAAGTGTCCAAACTGGTATCGCACTAGAATCATATATCGGACACTTGAAGTGATATCACTTACTATTTTCGCCGGGGTACGTCGTCGCCGGTTGCTGGGCCATCCACATGGACGTGGTCCGCTCCGCGCACTTCTTCGCGGAAACCACACCCAAAAGGTACGGAGTACCTAATTCCAATGCACGAAGTCTCCGGTAATTGTCGCTAAGTTACCGTGAAAATGGCGGCAACACAATGTATATAGTTTTGTCATCGGTAGGCGATACGCAGAAAAAATATAACAATCAAAAACGACAACTGATAAAAAAAAAGGCCGTGCTTAAGTCATCCGGCGCACTGTCAGCTCAGAGCACTTTCAGCCCTAAGCTGTTGTGGGAGCTACGCGCCTGCCGGACAACCTCCCTTCGTAGCCAGGATTTTGTTTCGGGGGGGGGGGGGGGGGGGCGCCCATGACAAAAGGCTGTATAAGGGGGAGGGGAGAGGAGGCCCCAGCAAAATGGAAGATTTCGGGGGGGGGGGGGAAGAAAGCCGCCCCCCCCCCCCTGGATACGTGCCTGAGCTTATTATACCCCATGACTGGTCCGACGAGCACGTTGCTTCCACCAGACATGCAAGTAATCCGTTACAAATACTAGAAAATTTGTAACTTGTCTGAAAATGTAATTTGTAATCTGATTTAATTACTTTTTTAGTATTACTGAATATTACTCGTTAGATTTGTTCCGCTCTGTCGTAGAGATGGGCTTAGCGCTTTTAACGCAGTGACACAACCGAAGCGCCAGCGAAGAGAGCGAGAGAAAGGAATTGGAGGAAAGCAACTCGGAGTCCCAGGCCCGTTCATACGTATACCCCTCGAAAGCAAATAATTGGAAAGCAATCGCATTGATCTTTAAATGCAGTCCATAATGGCAACGAATTCAATTTTGTGCAGCAGTCATTTTAATGCCGCTATTTTTAGACCAAGCTATATAGTTGTAAACGTAATTAAGTTTGTTTCCAAGGTGATTTAACCGAGAAACAGCGAGGCTAGCCCGTTTATTCTATCGATGGGCCGTAGAATTTTCCCGGCCTGTGTTTCTAATTTGTATCTGGGGCCCGAAACTCAGCCCCAAATACTTCGAACAGTTAACCAAGCCCGCACTCTCGCGCCGCAATTACCGACATGTTTTGCCCACGCAAATCGAACTCTTGAAATCAGATTTTTTTTTTTTGCGGGTGGGTCGAACGGAGCGGGCAAACGCAAATCGTGGCTCGGGCCTTTTAACTACGATTAAGAGCTAGAAAAGGGACTCCTAATTATGAGTAAGTAGACTCGAAGGAAGAAACAAACGAGCCCCTGTGGCGCCGATAGAAAGCGTGAAAGTGGTTTCGGAATGGCGAATCGTTTTGGGGATTAAAAGGAGTCGGTTGGGCACCCGTCCAGCGAGCCCGTCTTGGAGGCGGCAGATTGAGTTTCTAATCAGCTCGATTAGCGCTTGTGTGATGGAGAGTGATGGGCTCCGGAGAAGCGACCCGCGGGCCTGCTCCGAGCAGATTGCTTCTGCCGCCGGCTTGGTTCCAATCTCGCGGGCAAGGCGCCCGCGCACGAGTACGTCCGCTGAATTGATTTTCCTACCGGTCCCAGATTATAAAAGCTTCTCGCTCCGAAGGGAATGACACCGACCGCGGGTAGCGCACCACAAATCCTTGTTTTTCTTCATTCTTGCCGCTGCGATTGGATGCCGAAGACGTCGCGCTATAAATCATCCTTAGCGCGCGGGCCTGAAATCTTCGACAGTTTTTGTACTTTGTACGCGTTTCTCTGCCCACGGTTGTTTCCATTTTCTCGGGTAGTTTGATCGTCGCGTGCATGGTCATTGAAATGATCCGATGTATGGCATGATTAACGATGCGTGCAGCGAGACACGGTTCTACACTCCAGCATATTCGCTTGGACAGTGCCTGTTTTCTATCCCCGTCACGATGTGTTTAGCATCGAGTCATTTCGATGTACCCCCACCACTTGGCGGCTAAAATGTGCATGTTTCTTTTCTTGCAGCGGTTCGTGCCATTTTCCGGCGAAATCCGTCCGCACGCAAAGCCCACGTGATCGCGGAGTGCGCCACGTCCCATCCCAACACCTCCTAGATAACAAGGCTGCAGTTCTGAATGAGATGGCGTCATCGGAGAAGGCCAACGATGGGCGCAGATTGGACACGACGATTGCGTCAACGTTCGGCTCCAACTTGACCCCCCCCACACACACACACCTTCGATCCGCCCCTGGCTTGGCGCGCGACATACAAAACAGTTCGACAAAAACCCCGAGACTGGGACAATAAGGGACGGACGATGTTTGCATACAAAACGGGGTATCCTGGTCTTTCGCAGCCGCAACGCAGTCAAACCATTGCCCCCTCTATACTCACAAAGCCTGGCAGTTCGACGACGGAGCCGTAGAGTGCCCGGTCGCAGATTTGGAGCGCGAGGATCTGGTAGCTGAGAGCATTTCTCAGGGAACCTCGTATTCAGCGCACAGCTTTTCCAGCGGCGAGGACCCGAAACATGGTTTTCAAACCATGGCCTCAGAGATCCCGAAGCGCGCACGCGAAGGCTCCTTCGGCAGTCCCATACATTCGATGATTCGAGTCGCTTTCCAGCAATACAAGTGTAATCATGGCCTCCGAGATCCTGAAGTGCGCGCACGCCAACTAGAAAAGAAGCGGCAGCGCGAGGAACGCGAGGAGCACGAGCGGACATTCCATCGCTAGGTAGAAGTGTATTTCGGCGTCTCGCCACAGCGGGGCGCCCGTCACCTGGCTCTTCTCTCATCCGTTGTATGCCGCTCTACCTTTTCGATTTCGGCGGCCGCGTCTCATGGAGATCTGCCAGGCTTTGTCATTATAGAGGAGGCTATGGTCAAACACACCAAACGCTCTCAAACGCAACTGTGTTTATGGGCCTTTAGAAGAGCGTTACCGCTGGCTACCGCGGCCACGGTGTACTGCTCCTGGTGCGCGTTGCAGAGCATGCTTCGAAGTATAACAGCGCGAGCTCCCGGTTGCACTAACGCTCTGGGCGGTTGCGGGATAGTTATGCCCATGCCCAAGTCAGACGAGAGTGACCAATAGAAACAACCAACACCGACAATTTTCAAGCAAAATGAAGCACCCGCGTGAGTGTATCTTTGGCAGGCTTACAATCGCTCGTGCCTACTTCAAAAGTACCGAAGGACAACAAACCTCTCAAGATACCTTTGCGTGCGTGCTTCATTTGGGTGATTCCACGTCAGTTCATGCAATGATGGTCCGGGTCATATTTTTGATATTTTTGTTAAAAATATATATGAAAGCCATGTTCTTGGGAGGAACATTCAGCTATATATGAGTGCCGTAACAATTTGTTTTCGCTGAGATATAAAATAGAGAAGCTCGAGGCGTGGAAATTGAGATGATTTCACGATGCTACTTTGCACAGTCGTCATTTTCTCACCCGAGCTTTCACGTCACCATAACATTTTTGATACATTTCACAAAAGATATACAACACATACTCAAAAAAGTAAGGATACGAATAAATTATTTCTATGCAAACAAAAAAATCAAACATTGCATAAAAACGCGTTTTATAGACATATTCACAATTTTTTCGCAAATAAACTATATTTTATAATACTTCACAAAACATATCAAAATGATCGTATTTAAATTATCTTTACGAATATAGTATAAGATATCATATGCCCACCCTTAATTGTCTTCTTGTTATTAACGCGGAAATGCGGCTGATTTCTCAAAATGTGGCTAGATTGGGCGTCGATATTTCAAAAACTCGCATCTTTTATTTCTTTTAAACTCCCCTTGGCACTTTGCAGTGACTTAAGCTAACTTGTGATAGCAAAACATTGAGTAACATATGACCTCCAAACGGGAAAAGCTACGACAAACTTTCACTCGGAGCGAGCCGACGTCTTCGTCATAGCGGCTTTGCCGCATAACGTCGCCTTCATGAAAGCGTCAAAAGCTGGAAAGCGGGACTCTATTGTAGAGAGTGGAAAGTCCTGCTGTTCCGAGAATTTCTTTATCGTTGTGTGACCATATACCCCCCCCCCCCCCCCCCCGGGGCCCCCTGCCCTCTTCTTCCCACCCCTTATCACGAACAAGAAACGCCTGCGAACGTCACTGCTGGTGGCAGTTACGAATCGTAAGCACATCACATTACCTTGAAACCCAAAGCTAAATACGTGAAGAGTCAGTTACGGCAAAGTAAGGCGAGAGTAGTTGTACACGGAAATATGCACGTCAGTTGGTCAGGAAGCATTGCAATCTAAACCCTGAGACGAGGAAAAACAAAAATAACGGACAGTGCAAAACGGAATTTTAAATCCAGCTTAGCTTATTCACAAGAAGAACGACAATAAATGCATGTCCACACAATAGAAAAAAATAAAGAAGATAAAGACATGCGACCGCAAAGACTTGACCGAACCTAGCCAAACAAACTAAATCACTCCAAGGTTAAGGACAGCAACGGGAACGGGCACCTCTCCCAAGGACCTGGACAGATGAGTTTCACCACGCTATGTGAACCGACCGAGACCGAACCCTAACCCCTCTTTCATTTTACTGCCGTAACCTCCCTTCCCCAACACACACACGCACACAAACTACAATCCAACACCGAAAACCCCAAAAACATTCCAATAAAGAAAACTTTCACAGGGTAATACAAAAAGAAAGAAAAAAAGACGGCTGACTATCTCTATGCTTACAGGAGACTCGGTGTCTTTGGTGCTCAATAAGTGGAACTGCAAACAAACAACACCAGCTTAACCATGCGCGACGCACAGATTATATCTACAAGGGAAGACAGAAGTTGATAACCACGAGGACATTTTCTTTCGGAACTCTGACCGGATATTCGGAGCCGGGAGAGAGGAATTCAGAACCTCTCAAATAGGCGTTCGCGAAGACGTTCCAAGTTCTGTCATTTACGAAGCGAGTATCGGTAGGGAGACGTTTACGAAGCGAGTATCGGTAGGGAGACTCAACAAAGTGCGGTTGGAAAAGCCACTGGCTCCACGGACAGTGAATGAATCTGACCTTTTATGCCAACATTGCTACAAATACCTCCAGAATGAGATTGATTCTCCTCACAACGTGAGTACATCAAACTCTTCTTTCCGGGACTCTGATGAAATTCGTGGCTGAAGTGAGTCAAGACTTGTGTGCTGCTAGTCCGTCGGTAACTCCATTGAAACCACGTAAAACCATTAAAAAAAAAGGCGCGAAGCATATTTGAAGAAAAAACAAGCTCAAGTGAGTTCTTTGATTAGAAGAAAGCTGTCAAGCGTTTATGGCATGAAAACCGGCGAAGACAGTTGTGAACACTGCGCTGAGTGGTTTGACGCGTTCCGCGAAGCGCTGAAGGCATGCAGTTCCCACCAGGAACGCAAGCGATTGTACACGCTTCTGCCATCAAGCATCTCAAAGAAAGAAACATTGCGTCTGGTGCCGGAAGCGACTGCCTACATGATTGATCAAACAAGAAAACTGAAGCGTAAAGGTGGTGTATGGGCGACCCCTGATCCCTACATGGGGAAAAAGGCGAATGCCGAAGACGTGAGGGTTGCACTTGAGTACTACACACGCGACGACCTCGCATGCTCTGTTCAAAGCCCCAACAAAAAGGACGTCGTCAAAGCCATGATCAACGACACCAAGACCAAAGTCGTAAAAAGGTTTATGACCGGCTCTATTAAGGAAACTTACCAGCTGTTTAGGAAGGACCATACCCACCGAGAACTAGGCATCTCTAAATTTTATTCCCTACGACCAAAATGGGTAAAAAAGAGTCCGGAGCATGAGGTGTGCGCATGCATATATTGCGTCAATTTTCAGTTGCTTTTAACGGCAATAACAAATGCCTCAAAGAAGACATTTACTGAAGACGACTTCAAGCGCATCTACCTCTGCAGCGCTCCACAGAACGATTGCTTCCTGCGCCGTTGCGAAAAGTGCCCAAAAATGCAGAGCATCTCGCTGCAGTCGCTCCATCTCGACGAAGACGAAGAGATCTGTTTCGCGTTATGGGACGCCGGCGAACTCGTCAAAAAGGTTATGGACACTTCCGCCTTCCTAAGGGAACTGGAGTCATGGAGCGAAAAGTATAGGAGGCATTCTTACATCCGTGACCTTCAACGAAGCCTGATACGTGACACAAGAACCGCCTTACCACCTAAGGCAGTGATGTTCCACTTCGATTTTGCGGAAAATTGGACAGTAATCTTCCCAACCGAAGTGCAGAGTTTTCATTGGAATAAAAAACTCAAGTGTCTCTATTCACATGTGTGGTTACGTCCACGCAAGGCACGCAAAGCTTTGCCGTTGTCAGCGATGACACGACACATGACACAGCTCACGCTCTTCTAGCCACAGAAGCCATAGAAGAGTATGCTGATGAACATTACCCAGTCTTTTCTGAAATAATTTTTGTATCAGATGGAGCGGCGGCGCATTTCAAGAATCACTTCCAATTGCACGAATTGTCTCGGAAGCCGTGCTCTTCGGCAAGATGGATCTTTTCAGCCAATGGACACGGAAAAAGCGCTTGTGATGGAGTAGGTGGTGTTCTTAAACACCACGCAACGCTCACCAACTTGAGATCTTTGCTCAACTCAACGATTGTCACCGCTAAAGACTTTGTGGAAGTGCTGCGTGAAAAAGTAACAAATGTCTGCATGTTCCACCTGTCTGCGGAACGGGTTCGAGAGTTTCGTGCGGTGAAGCAAGTAGAGTGGACCACCGTAAAACCTGTGAGAGGAATCCAAGCATCTTATCTGTGGAAGTCATCATATGCCGAGAGGCCGGATGTATACATGGCCACTTGCGCAACTGAGAGTTTTAAGCTTGTGTATGCATAGTTAGCGAATTTGCAGAGTGGGGCCGTTTTGTTTTTGTGAATTGTAAGCTAAGTAATGGTATTCCAGCTCAAAGTACGTTTTCGTGTCAGTTATGCTCACCCCTTCTGAAAAAAAAGAATTTGAAAAGTATAAAATAATGGCATAACTAACGCTCAAAATGTTTGGTGCTGTGCGGCAAAGCCGCTATGACGAAGCCCTCGGCTCGCTCCGAGGGAAGGTTTGTCGTAGCTTTTCCCGTTTGGAGGTCATATGTTACTCAATGTTTTGCTATCACAAGTTAGTTCAAGTCACTGCGAAGTGCCAAGAGAAGTTTAAAAGAAATAGAAGATGGAGTTTTTGAAATATCGACGCCCAATCTTGCCACATTTTGAGAAATCAGCCGCATTTCCGCGTTAATAACAAGAAGACAATTAAGGGTGGGCAAATTATCTTTATATATTCGGAAATATGATTTAAATACGATCATTTTGATTTGTTTTGTAAAGTATTATAAAATATAGTTTATTTGCAAAAAAATTGTGAATATGTTTTTAAAACGCGTTTTTATGCCAAGTTTGATTTTTTTTTGTTTCCATAGAAATATTTTATTGATATTTTTAATTTTTGTGTATGCGTTGTACATCTTTTGTAAAACGTATTAAAAAGTTATGGTGACGTGAAAGCTTTGATGAGGAAATGACGACTGTGCAAAGTAGCATTGTGAAATCTTCTCAATTTCCACGCCTCGAGCTTCTCTATTTTATATCTCAGCGAAAAAAAATGTTACGGCGTTCATATATAGCTGAATGTTCCTCCCAAGAACATGGCTTTCATATATATTTTTAACAAAAATATCTAAATTATGACCCGGACCATCATTGCATGAACTGACGTGGAATCACCCATTTGTGTTTGTGTGCATGTTAGTTAGTCTACCTCAACTGGTGACTTGTGCTGTGTCCTTCTCGTTCTTGTATCTCATCGTTTCCTGACTTGTGCTGTGACTTCTCCTTTGCTGACTTGTTCTGTGACTTGTCCTTTGATGACTTGTGCTGTGACTTTTCTGTGTCCTTCTCGTTCTTTTGTCTCGTCCTTTGCGCTTCAGTATATATAATGGTGACTTGTTTCTCAGCTGTAGATGAGCAATTTAGCTAGTGCAGGGCAACCGATAGACTGTTTTTTTTTAACGTACACCACGCAGTAGTGATGCACGACCGCACGCCGGTACGATGCTCATCCAGATCGAAACGGGCGGGGGCGGAGATTCATTGCTTCATTTGCTTGAGGCTTATAGGTGTCGATTGTTCCTTTTTGTCGCTCTAGGGAACTACGTTATAATAAACAGCAACCATCTGTGCCCCCTTTCCCTCTTCCACTGGGAGGAATCTTTGTGCTTCTCCTTACTTTGGTCATGTCATCTCATTTGGTAGCGGAAGTGGACGTCCGGAGGAAATATTCCTTCAGAGTACGGGAGTGCAAAACATAAAACAGAAGTCGCATGTAACGCTCAAGCTACGAACAGTGCTTCTGGCAAGCTCAATAGACCCTTTCGAAAGTTTGACTCTCTGTTGAAAGCTGTGGAATCCCTGCACAATTACGGATACAAGCGTGAGGTCTTTGTGTTCGATTGCACTTAAGCTGCAAGAGTACTCGTGCGGCGGGAGCGCAAGTCAAAGGTACAAACTTGCGCTTGCAGGCGTTTCTGTTTATCACCCAAAGTTTCAAATTCCCACGTTCCGCAATGTCGGTTGCTCCGCCATTGTGCAGTGGATCAGCCGACGTCCACCTAGCTCTAATATCTTCAAAACAAGAACTAACATTGTGGGCGCATGTGACATTTATAAAAATAAAATACACTTGGCAGCAAAAAATCAAAAACATTTTTTTTTAAATTTTTTGTTGACAAGTGTTTTTTTGTTTTTCACTGAAATAAATCCTAAAGGTTTCCACAACATAAGCTCTTGTTACAATGTTAGGCTCAGGTGGACGTCGTTCATAGAGAAATTTCTTATTTCTTTTTTATATCTTGATCCAGTTGACATCGCGCTCTCAAACTTTCGCGCTCTATTCCAACTGCTGGTGTCACATTCTCACAGGGTTTCAGCTTCCCACGGTGCGTAATGTATTTACACGGGCCAGTTCAGTTCAGAAAATGTTTTATTTGTCGAACCGGGGGGGGGGGGGGGGGTGCCCGTCGCCCTTGAAATAAGACATTGGTGACAGGAGGAAGGGAGAAAAGTGAAGGGAGTTATGTACAATGTACAAGCCCTGCCGACTTTATGTAGTCGATCAGGGAATCTAATATTGCCTAAAAACACGATTTTCTCAAAAACATGAGGTGCATCCACTGCACGCGCTCATCTCTTCTGTATAAGTAATTATATAAGTAATTAGAAGTCAATAATGAAAATAAGATAGAACTGTTTTAAAGCAAAATAGATTTTTGCTTCCCCACAGTTATAAGCGTGGAGACGCCAGCACGTGTTGCACGTGTAACTATAGTCGGTGACAGGTCAAGAACGAAGTGGAAGCCCCTCCCACCTCTTTCCACTTTCGTAGAGCGAAACGCGGGAGAAGAGGCGACCTCCTCTCCACCGTTTGCTCTACTAACGTGGAAAGAGATGGGAGGAGCTTCCACTTCCTTCTTGACCTGCCACCGACTATAGACTTCAGCAGGCTCCTAGCGAAAGGCCTGATAAGACTATGAAGGCGGTGGTTTTGTTCATGCTATTTTTTCTATGCTATGTTATCACGCGTGGACAAACGCTTGCATGCTCTGCAAGCATGGCTCGTAAGCACCCTAAACTCGTGCAGGGCTGGACAGAAATACCCTAATATGTATATGAAAAAAAAAATACTTGAATACATGACAAATTCACGGCTAAAATACTTATTCCCAAATATATTTATTTTATGAAACATTATTTGAGATGTTTTCATCATCTGTAGACCTGGTTGGGTGGCTAGTGGATATGAAAAAAACCACAAAACAGCAATATGATGTATATTATTTTAAACAATTACAGGATATCTAATTAACCAACAAACAAGTGCTTACTGTAAGATGCAAACTGAATTTTGATGTTCGCGGCTTGGCGCCCGAAACAAATTTTTCCTCAATTGAATACTTCCCCTTTTTGCGGATTGGTGAGGAAACCAAGCTTGCCTTCAATAGGTAGAAGATACCTTTATACCAAAGGTGAAGCGTACGTTTCTTATTTTTTCGTAGCTTTCTAATTTTTAGGCAAAATTACACGAACCTCTACATCAGTTTAGTGTCTTACTAAATAACCTTGAGAGTCCACTATGCCCTTGTCTGTTATGAAAACCTCTTTCAACAATGATCTTACTGTGTCACGGTGGAATGAACCGGTGCTATCTTATCTTTCTGGACTTATTCAATCCCCACCTCTGCCCGTTTCGATTTGGATGAGCATCGTACCGGCGTGCCATAGTGTATTACTACTGCGTGGTGCACGTTAAAGACCCTAGGCTAGCGACTGTAGCTGTGGCTAAATTGCTCATCTACACCTGAGAGACAAGTCGCCCCTTGAGGCAGACTGAGTTCAGGCATAGCTTCATCTATACTAAAAGCCTGGCAGTTCGACGACGGAGTCCGGTCGCAGATTCGGAGCGCGAGGATTTGGTAGCACAGAGCATTTCTTGGGGAGTCCGGTATTCAGCCCGCAGCTATTGCAGCGGCGAGGACCCGAAACATGGTTTTCGAACTCGACGAGAAAAGAAGCGGTAGTGCGAGGAACGCGAGGAGCATGAGCGGATATTCCATCGCTCGGGAGAAGTGTGTTTCAGCGTCTCGCCGCAGCGGGGCGCCCGCTACATGCCTCTTCTCTCATCCGTTGTCTGCCGCACTACCTTTTGACTTTCGGCGGCCGCGTCTCGTGGCGATCTGCCAGGCTTTGTCAGTATTGCGACGTGCGCCGTCGAAAGCGTCGCTGTAGTCGCCCTTCCGTGATTGGCCGAATGCTGACTATGACGTAAGCAAAGGTTTTCTCATCGACAGAAATAAGAGTAATGTAAGAACTTCAATTTGAAGTTTGGAAGCGCAATGATTTCAAGCTTCCTCCATGCTAATTACAAACACCATCGAACTTGTTCGCCAGGTACTGACATCACGAGGGGAAATCATATGAGGGCTCCCAAAGCATCCCGCCGCGTCGCCGCGCTAATAGAGGAGTCTATGGTTCAGGCTGTATAAACATATCTACGTTGCGAATATGCCGAAGGCAGCTCGTGGGACTGCGGGCAAAAAGAGAAGAAGAAAGAAGTCGAGAACGAAGGGATTGATGCGCGAGGACCTCGGAAACGCTTCCCCTGCACAGTTGCCTGTACATATGTAAATATCCCATCAGTAAATGAGTGTATTTCTTTTCGATTTAACAACCTCGAACGAATTATTCCGCCTGGAAGTATAACATGGTGCCGAAACCCGGGACTGAGGATCGAACAGCGTAAGCGGAACTCCGAACGTTGCCGACCGACTACACTCTACTGCTGTGGGATCTTGGACAGATACATATGGAACGCCTGAAATCGAAGCGCACCGTCCGACGTTCGCAAAACACCCGGCTCATCAACGAAGCTACTGCAGTTCTTGAAACTGCAGACCTGGCTACTCTGACATCGCTGCTCGAACGACTGACTACGAGCAACAACGAGCTCCGTCAAATTAATAACGAGACCGAAGACCACATCAGCGATGGAGACCTCGTAGCAGAATACACTGCAGTAGTCGAGTACGATGACGAAGCTACGAGAATGATTGCCGTGCTGGGTAGTAGGGCAGCTACCCTCCGGGAGAAGGAAAGACAACCGCCGCCTCCGCCATCGGTGTTGACGCAGTCAGCAACAGCGACCGGAGAAACAGCACAAGCTAATAGAGCCGCGGGAGTCAAGCTTCCCAAGCTACGTCTCCAGACGTTCAATGGCGACATTGGTGGATGGCAGAGCTTCTGGGAGCAGTTCTCTAGTGCAATCCATGATAACGAGAGCGTCCCGCGCTGCCAGAAGTTTCACTATCTGCGGACTCTGGTCACCGGACCAGCAGCTGCAGCGATCGCAGGGCTACAAGCCACTGACGCCTGCTACGATGACGCCATAGAGATTCTTTCCGGTCGATTCGGAGACAGACGACGGATCGAACAAGATCATCTGGCAAAACTGCGGACCTTGCCCTCCGTCAGTTCATCGAACGACACCAGAGGTCTACGACGAATGTACGACCACCTACAGATAAACATCCGCGGACTCAAGGCTCTCGGGGTTGGGTCAGACACGTATTCCACGATGATGGCTGACATTATACTGAGAGCACTACCGAAAGACCTAGTCGTCAATTACTACCGACGAACTAGCTCCACATACCCAACAACGTCGACTGAAGCCGTCCAGCAGAGACATGAAGCAGCACATGCTTCAAGCCACAGCTCCGCTAGCTCGGCCAGCACCATCCCAACAACTCCGCTTGTTGATGGGGAACTTTCACGGATCCTGAGCTTCCTTCGGGCCGAGGTGGAAAATAGAGAAAGAGCCGGGTTAACTGAGACGACAAGCCTAGCGTCAAGACAGAATCAGAAAGATCAAGCACGGCGATCCAGAAAGCCAACAGCTGCAGTGCTGCAGACAAACACGGAACCTGGTTGCGTCTTCTGCAAATCAACGAAGCACTCAACGGAGACCTGCGTTTTACCACTTGAGCAAAAGAAAACGCGACTATCCGGTGACATGCGATGTTTTCGATGCACTAAGAAGGGACATCGAGCAAAGGACTGTCGTGGAAAGGTCTCATGTTCTTCTTGCTCCGGAAGACATGTCACGTCAATGTGTGACCCCAACTGGAAACCGCGCTCAAAAGGTACTGGTGAAGAGGCCGTGATTACAAGCGTGCAGAACACCAGCGCCAAAAAGGTAGATATTTGCCTGGACAACGAAGTTCTTCTCCAAACATTCCGTGCATGGGCTGTTACAGACGACGATAGCTGCTATTTCCGTGCCATCATCGACGGAGGGAGCCAGCGGACATTCATTCGCAAGGACATGTCCCGCAAACTTAATCTCAAGGTGCTGAAGCAGAGAAGTCTTCGGTTGAATACGTTTGGGAACCCAAATGCCCTAGCTCAACAACTGCGAATCGTACAAGTACGACTACGTAGTCAGTATGGTAAGACTGAGTGTCTCCTTGAGGCGGTAGAAATACCGTTCATCTGCAAGGACATTACGCAAGTGCCAACAGACTACGAATTTCTTCGTAGTGTCGAGGAGAAAAAAGGGCACATCGCGGACGAACTATTGTTCCCAGGCATGCCGGCTGTACCTGGCATAAGCATGCTTATCGGATCTGATCAGCTATGGAAGATCACGAAAGATCAAGTACAACGGTGCTGTAACAACGAAAAGATGACAGCTACCAAAACCATCTTTGGCTGGACTTTTCATGGTCCTATATCACTCCAAAGTTCCTTGACCTGCAGTGCCACCACAACGACCTGCGTTCTGAACATCGAAGCGTTTGAAAACAGCCAAAATGAATCAACGCTGCGCAGTTTTTGGGAACTGGAGAGCATAGGAATAACAGACCAACCTTGTGCCCAAAATGAAGAACACAGTTCAGTGTACAAGGAGTTCTGTCGAACGATCTCGAAGTCAGAAGGACGGTACGAAGTATGCCTGCCTTGGAGGCCAAACACAGGGGAGTTGAAGGACAATCGAGTGACGGCTGTCAAACGACTCGAAGGACTGAAAAGAAGACTTTTGCGGAACGAGCTTCTTGCGAAGGACTATGACGCAGTCATCAGAAACTACATCACCGCCGGACACGCGGAGAAGGTACCCACAAGATCATCAGATACCGAGTCTCCATGTAAGCGTTTATACTACATGCCTCACCAAGCAGTGGTTCGAAGCGAATCGGAGACCACAAAACTACGTGTAGTCTTTGACGCGTCTTCGCATGAGCCAGGGGTTACTTCCCTTAACGAACACCTTGAGAAAGGACCGAAGATGAACGCTGATCTTGTCAAGATCTTGATACGCTTCCGTATGCATCCAATCGCCGTTACAGCGGATATAGAGAAGGCGTTTTTGCAGATCAGTGTACGACCTGAAGACAGAGATGCACTACGCTTTCTTTGGTTCGAGAACGAGGTGAGCTCATTGAAAACAGCTCAGAAAATCGAAGAATGGAGAATGACGCGCGTTCCTTTCGGAACATCCGCTAGCCCATTCCTTCTGACTGCGACGCTGGTCCATCACCTGCTAAACGTGAAGGAAGAGTGGAAGAGCACAGCTCAGCTCCTCCAAGAATCATTCTACGTCGATGATTTGCTGGTCGGGGCCCAGTCTACCGAAGAGGCAGCTAACATACATGACCAAGCAAAACTAATTTTGGAGGATGCAGGAATGACGCTCCGGAAGTGGTCGACCAATTCAAGAGAATTGCAAGAACTGTTTGATGAAGGTTCAGATACACTGTTCGCCGAACCTAAGACGGTTCTTGGGCTGCGATGGAGACGAGAGAATGATCAGCTGATGATTCCCGTCACTAACATCTTGAACTTCGTCACGTCGAACGAGAAAACCAAACGTCACGTACTGCAAGCAGCAGCCAGAGTGTTCGACCCGTTGGGGATGATCGCTCCATACGTAATGAGAGTGAAGATACTATTCCAACGCATTTGGGAAAGGGGCCTGGACTGGGACGATAATCTACCAGACGATTTAGAGTCACAATGGCAAGGTTGGTGCTCTGAACTACAGCGTATACAAGACGTAGTGACAGGTCGCTGTATTATAAAGGCTCCAAGCAAATGCATTCACTCACTTCAGCTACACATCTTTTGTGACGCAAGCCCGCTGGCTTACGGAACTTGTGCTTACTTGAGAGTCAAGGACAGAGATGGGAAAGTAGATGCAAATCTGGTACTCTCAAAGTCACGTGTAGCACCGATAAAACGGCTCACACTTCCTCGACTTGAACTGATGGCGGCAGTGGTCGGGAGACGAATGGGGCATTACCTCGAAGACATCCTGAGCTGTCAGGACACGTTATACTGGACAGATAGTACTATCGTTCTTCATTGGATCAAGGGGAATGCAAACAAATGGAAACCCTTTGTTGCAAACAGGGTGGCTGAGATCCAAGCTAAAGGGACACCTTCAAGCTGGAAACACTGCCCTGGAGTGGATAATCCAGCGGATTTATTAACACGGGGAATAACCGCAGAAGACTTGTTGACCAGTCAAGTATGGTGGAAAGGCCCGACATGGCTTTCAATGAATGAAAACACTTGGCCAGGTGTGCCTACCACTGAGACTGTCCCGGATGCGGCTATTGAAGACGAAAGGCGACATGTGCATCATGCGCTCCAGACGACTACAGAACGGGATCCGCCCCTCCTGGAGTTAAAAGACTACAGCAAGCTTGAACGCATTCTTCGCATCACTGCCTGGGTGATGAGGTTCGCCAAGAATTGTGGGAAACAGAACCAACATCACGGCCCTTTGAAAACGGAGGAGCTCGAGCGAGCAGAGGCTTATTGGATATCCCGAACCCAAATGGAGGCCTACTCACAAGAAATGAAAGACATTGCTGACAACAAAGGGAGCAATGAAAAATCTACTATACACTCACTAAGCCCCTTCGTTGACTCAACCGGACTTTTGAGGGTTGGTGGACGACTCCAGAACGCTAACGAAACGGTTAGAGTGAAACACCCACTCCTACTACCTCCTGAGCATCCTTTTACAGAGCTGATTGTGCACGACTGTCATCTACGAACTCTCCACGGAGGTATCCAGGACACCACAGCACAACTGCGAGAGCGATTTTGGGTGCCGAGAGGACGACAGATCGCAAAGAAGATGATACACAGGTGTAATGGCTGCGCTAGACTGAGAGCAAAGAGGGCCACTGCTCCCACAGCACCACTTCCACAGGAGCGAGTGAGTGAAGCCGCTCCATTTGAAGTGGTTGGGATAGATTTTGCCGGACCGCTGTTCGTGAAGTCCCAGCCGTCCGACGAGAAGGCTTACATCGCACTGTTCACCTGTGCGGTTACGAGAGCAGTTCACCTTGAACTTGTCTCAAATCTATCGGCTGCGGCTTTCATCATGGCATTTCAACGATTTACATCACGACGGGCACTGCCCAGGATTGTTTACACAGACAATGCCCTAACGTTCAAGAAAGCATCGAAAGATCTCTGCAAGTTATGGAATGCTATCCGAGACAAAAGTGTCCAGGAGCATTACTCGGAACATAGGATAACATGGAAATTTATCGTGGAACGAGCGGCATGGTGGGGAGGATTTTGGGAGCGGATGGTGCGAACGGTGAAGACCTGCCTCCGGAAAGTTTTGGGAAAAGATCGCTACAACTTCGAGAAACTCACTACTATTCTCCATGAAGTGGAAGCCATTGTCAACTCTAGACCACTGACGTTTCTGCATGCCTCTTCAGGTGAGCAGGAAGTGCTAACTCCCGCTCACTTTCTGACCGGAAAGCGCCTGACGTCGCTTCCAACATCATGCGAAGCAGACACAGGAATCGACGCCAGCAACGACCTCACTCGTCTTTGGAAGCACCATCAAAGGCAGCTAGATCACTTCTGGACAAGATGGCGCCGCGAGTATCTTCTTCAATTGCGGTCCGCACACGAGTCGCCTAACCGTCAGTTGAGTAGACTGCAGGCTGGAGACCTAGTGCTCATAGAAGAGGAAAAGACACCACGACATTTGTGGCGCACAGGACGTGTCCAAGAGCTTTTTCACGGGAAGGACGGAGTCGTACGTTCATGCTCCGTTGCCTTGCCGGGTGCACAAGTGCTGAAGCGACCTGTGCAACTGGTATACCCCTTAGAACTTGTAAAATGAATGAGCGTTTATTGGTGCGCTCATTTCGGGGGAGCGTGTTGCGAATTGCCGAAATAGCTCGTGGGACTGCGGGCAAAAAGAGAAGAAGAAAGAAGTCGAGAACGAAGGGATTGATGCGCGAGGACCTCGGAAACGCTTCCCCTGCACAGTTGCCTGTACATATGTAAATATCCCATCAGTAAATGAGTGTATTTCTTTTCGATTTAACAACCTCGAACGAATTATTTCGCCTGGAAGTACGTAACAATATCCACAGTCCAATTTCTTTTTGCCCGGTCTAAGACCTTTTGATGTGCTTGTGCTTGCCTCGCAAGTAGCTTCAAATACACCAGTGCACGAGGTCCGCGCCTCGAGTGGCCCTTGGAAGCAGATGGCGGCACAGCACTAAAATGACTGACCCTTGGAAGCTGAATGCAGCGGAGCACCCGCTCCTTGCACGTGTTTTGCGCGTTTCCACAACAATGGTTGGCGGTGCTTGAAAGCTTAAATTCTGTTCAGGGACTTTAGTATGCACTTGCCGGCAGCGCCTTCAACTTTGGAATCTAGAGGATAGTCGACATTGAAATCCTGGAAAACATTTGTTATCTCTAGAGAACAGAGCAGGCTGGTACGTATGAGGAAAGACAAGACGTCCAAAACGAACCCTGGTGTACACAATAACGGAGCATTCGCATCTCCTTCACAACAACCTCCTACCTTCTACAAAAAAAAAAAAGAAATCAGGAAGCGTTATCTTGAATTTTTGTTTAGAGGGTCATGATTTCTTGAAAATTGCAGCAAGACACATCGACCGTTAAAAATAAGCGATACCCAAAAAAAAATCCAAAAAAAATTTCAGTTCTTTTTATTATGGTGAAGAAGGAAGAGCAGCGGAGCTGTATTAGTGTACCGCCATATATAGTGACTGCGACAACCAGACAACCGACTTGCCTGTTGTCTGGTTGCCGCCGTCGTTCATAGATGGCGGTAGCTGTCCAGAGCGTTGTGTCGAGATTTATTTGTCCACGGACACGAAACTGGGGAAGCTATGCCTTAACGGCTCCGCTGTAAAAATACAGCCTAAATTATATTGCGGTACATTTCGGCTTTTCACGACTGGCCAAATCAAGGGCGTAAGCACATTGTCAGAATGTCAACTTCGACGGTGCTGGTTTGGAAACGCGATGGCTCCAGGCTTCTACTATGCTTTTTAAACACACCATCTTACTTGTCGCATCTGATGATAAGTAGCCAGGGTCAGAACTCGTGACGCCACGGCAAGGGAAATCGTGATGTCACGGATGGAAACCCTAAGAGGGAGCTACAAAACGTATCGGCGTTGGATCCTGGGAGAGTAGCGCCATTGCCTTCCCCGAGTGATTGCAGGAGACAAACATATAGTAACACAGACGACCGCAACCTTGCAAGGCAATGGACTAATCGGTCCATTTTGCCATGGCAATCGCCATTTCGGTCTTCTCCCATCGTTGCAGTTTCGAAAGGGTTGATCTGAATTAGCAGTGCCAAGATCGCTAGGGAGCGTCATCTAGTGAAAGAGTTCCTCGCCAGTATAAGCACCTTTGGCACTGCGTATGCAAGCAATTTATCAATCATGTTTATCTAAACAGATCTCTTATAATGATATTGTTCTTCAAGGCAGAACATTTATTTTTCAGTGCCTCCAAGCAACTAAGTTCCATGTGGTGGAGGTGCGAAGATGCGTCCTTGTTCAACTGGTGTGTGAATAACAAAATCTCGGTATAGAAGAAATTACTTTATAAAGAACATGTCATCCGGATTTCGAATCAGCTCACCAAGAATGGAGAAGTCAAGGAGAAACTTCTCGCACCATGAACCAAAATGGCGACGGGGAGCTTGGCGAAACTTTGTCAGGGTCTAGTGAATGTGCAGCATATAAAACAGAAGTATAGGCCCGTGGCTCCCAAGGTTAGAACAGTGCCACTAGAGAGCAAAATAAGGAAGTTTCCGAGAAAAGAGAACCGTGATTTTCGGGCCCTGGTAAGTAACCCATATATCGCGGAATGCTCAAACTCCGTGAGAATGTGACGCTAGCGTTCGGGATAGATAGGCGAGAAAGATTGAAAAAAAAAAATAACATTACCTGGATTAGAGTACGCACATGAATGTGCGTGTTACTCTAAAGCCACACTAGTAATACCGGGTGTTTGTGAGAAATATAAACCCGGCTTTTTCGCACCGCAAAAATAAACTAGACATCGCGTAGAGCTCAAACTCCATCAGAACACAGCCCCAGCCGTTCGAGCAAGATGCCAAAGTTTACGCACTAACCGTTATCTTATTCAAAAGTTATAAGCAATTTCCTGAAATTTTCAATGGAAAAATGGTGGCCGTCGGAGCTCTCGAATGCATGGAGCTCTATCGCGTCAGAAACCAAAAACGGGCCAAAATGGGCCCCAATTTTCCCGTTAAAAATTTTGAAAAATCACCTATAACTTTTGAACAAGATAACGGTTGGTGCTGAAACTTTGGCATCTTGCTCGAACGGCTGGGGCTACGTTCTGACGGAGTTTGAGCTCTCCGCGATGTCTATAGTTTATTTTTGCGGTGCGAAAAGCCGGGTTCGGATTTGTCCCAAACAACCTGTACATCGTACGAAAGTCCGCCTGAAGCGTGTCCTTTTCTAGCGCTTCTGTCCCATCTTCGAAGCGCATTCTATAAAGCGAACAATTTTCGCCAATATTTTGTCACGATGTGTGCAGCGAATTCATTTATCGTCTGAGCAATGGGACTGCCCAGGGAAGGTTTCTCTAGCCATATTCTGAGGAAAAGGAACTTGACGGCAAATCTCGGCGAAACCGGTACTCGACGAATATTTTGGGTGGTGCACCGTCGATGGTTCCTGAGTGCCTGCTGCTCCACAACGCAGGTGCGCGTCGCGCATCCGTCCTGCAGTATGACCGGCTAAGATTTCTGCTCGGAGGTCACCCTCGGCTCAACTGACTGGCGTGCTTTGCCGAGCACACTTGGGAGCTCGTGAGTGTCACCGTTTGCCTAGAGCTATTTTTTATTTCTGTCTTCCTCTTTTATTCCAGACAGGCGGCATCGATATTATGTGCAATGCACTGCTTTCTAGCCCGTGGCGAAAATTTGATCACGTGGCACGCACAGCTATGAAGAAAGAGCAAAAGTGGAAAGCGAAAAGGAAACGGGCAAGGAAGCGAGTACGGAGCCGCTATAATTAAATCTCTAGTCCTTTAGTTTAAAAAAAGGGGAAAAAAAACGGAACGATGTTAATTTAGGCAGAAAAGCGATCAGTTATTTTTCCGGGGGAAGTGTCGATATAATTTTGGAAATAAGACTGAAGGCCTTAATCGAGATAAATGAATGTATGTAAAATAAATGAGCGGTAGAATCACTCCGCAGGAAAACGTCAAAGACATATATAAAAATATGACATTGTCCGCGAAAATGGAACGAGACCTTCGCTGGAAAGCTTCGGTAATTTGATGAAGCCGACGATTAATATATTCTAAATGGATTTATTTCGGTGGTTGCTGAGAAAACTAAATTCGAATCAGTGAAACGAGCGAGAGATGGATAGGGAAGAGATTACGAGGAAATGTCTGAAAGTGGGACCTAATTTCTTTCCCGGCGCTTATGCTAAGATTTTATCCGCTTTCGTTTAATTTTTTTTATAAAAGAGACTAATGAGGCGAATAATTAAATTGTCAATATTTATCGAGATACCGCGATTTATTTCTTCCACCCGTTACTCCAAGGAGGCGATAAAGAGAAGGAGGCGCAAAGCGGCCTTTTTGTTACGTTGCGTTATATTACGGTGAGGGTCACCGAGACATCGGTGCTTCACATGCAGGGCGGCTTAGCCTCCTCTAGACTGACAAAGCCTGGCAGATCGTCACGTGGCGAGGCCGCCTAAAGTGAAAAGGGAGAGCGGCAGACAAGGATGGATGGATGGATGGATGAATACGACTGAGCCCTTTGGATTGGGCGGTAGCTTACGCCACCTAGCCAGACAAGAGTCATGTAGCGGGCGCCCCGCTGCGGCGAGAAACAGAAACACACTTGTCCCGAGCTTCTCGCGTTCCTCGGGCTACTGTTTCTTTTGTAGTCGGGTTTGGGTTTGAAAGTCATGTTTCTGGCATTCGCCGCTGCAAAAGCTGTGCGCTGAATACCGGACTCCCCGAGATATGCTCTGTGCTACCAGATCATCGCGCTCCAAATCTGCGACCGGGCACTCAATGGCTCCGTCGTCGAACTGCTAGGTTTTGTGAGTATCGAGGAGGCTATGAGCGTGGCAACCAGTTCAAGGAATTGCACGCGATGTTCGAGGCACGAATGCTCCGGTGACTTCAGACTCGAGGAAACGCTTCTGTGTGAATGGGCCTTTAGAATCCTGAGTGTTTCGAAAAGCCAGTATCAGAAAATAAATATATTTCTTGCGGAATAATTAAAAGAAAATAATTATAAACCAAGAACATGGGTGAGCCTGGTGGGAATCTCTTGAAAAAAAGAACTCCTCCACCATCGGGACCTGAAGTGGGGCCAGTTTGCTTACGTAAGACAGGAGTGCCCGTCGTGTGCTGTAAGTATCTCTTCTTTAGCCTTCGCTTCCGAGCGACGTTTTATTTAGATTGACTCGGAGACTTTCAGAATGTTCCGTTTCGAGCGTAAAAACCTCTTTCCCCATGCCGATTTTATTCACTAGTATTAGTTTCTTAAAGCTCGGTGGCTGTTGATGCTATAATTTTTCCTTTCTTTTTCATCGTTAGGTTAATGTCTAGATTCGCGTGGTTTCCGTAATTACAATAAAGGATCGAAGAAACGGCGCGACCAACACTGCCCAGAGACACGGGGCGAACGGTTGGTTGCCGCCACGACTCGAGGCTCGCCAAAGCGGCGAGCAACGAGGTGGAGAGGTCAAATATGCACTGTCGCTGGCAGCTATTCCTTCAGGCTCCAAGGAGCGTCATCAGCTGGCCATGGAAGAATGAGTTCGTAATCTGATTGGCCGTCGATCAGCTGATTTGGTTTCGTTGGCGGTTGAAGTCGGTGTTTGTCGCTCTAGTGGGACTAGAAACGATCGTGGCGGTGACTAAACGATTGGGACGGTACAACCCGTTGACAAACTCGTCTTGTCTGTTTCCAGTTGGGTGGTGCTGAACTGTCGTCGAGGACCGACATTCGTACGCGTCTGAGCTCAAGCCACTTGAAAACCTCGCGCTAACTGAATAATTATGCGCGCGGACGACTCGCAATGTATTCAGCGAAGAGGCCAACTTCAAAGACGGGATCATTAGCGTCTCGCGAGAAAAATGGGAGTTACCATTTAACTTTCTCTACATACTTTTGGTGCAGGCGGGCGCTCCATTTTAAGACATTCAAAGACGTCTGGGTAACTTTACCGCACGCGTTCCAGCGAAACCACGGGGGAACATCGAAAGAAGAACCTACGAGTGCCGCTAATACATTAGCAGCCCCCGCAATTTCAGGCGCGATGAATTCGTGATCTTGCAGCGGTGGCGGGTTTCGCGCACGCAGCGCGCTGACGTTCTCGGGCGCCTCAATTAGTTCAAAGGCGGCCGGCTGCAGCCATCCAAGAGGCGCGTCGTTGCTCCTTTTCACCGCGAGGGGAAGTTTTGCGCGCGAGATCCGGGATATGGCCCAGCGAGAATTAAAGCTCGCTCTGGTTGCTCGAGGGCTCCATTGTTCTTGAGTTGCTGAAAATTTCAAAAGTACCGCGGGCGCCGATGAAAAGAGCGAAGCTCTCCAAAAGTACCGCGGCAGCTGAATTGGGCGGCTAGCTCCGACGCGCGGGAAGGGAATTTGGGAGCGCCGCCGAAGCGAGTTAGACCGACGCAACTGGTCCCGGGGTTGCCGCCCCGAGAGGCTGCGAGGGCCGCGTTTCGTCACCGGCGGGGAGCTCCGCGGCGCCCCTCGATGCTGCCAGGTGTCCGCCTGGCCAAGGGATGTGTTGCCTTCTGGGACTTCGTCGAGTCCTCAGTCACTCTGCTCACACAAACGCTATCCACTGCATGCATCTGCGCACCAAGAATGTTCTCCACAACATGTTGCAGGCAGATGACCAGGACGGCAGTGTCTGTAGACGGTGTGGCGCGCGTTTGCTTTCATCAACAGTTTCGGTTTGCAAATGTATCGGCTCGCTTCTTTTCTCGATAAGCGTGCGCGGGGAGCGCCTGTGAAGGCTAAAGGGCGATACAACAAAACGGGGGAAAAACCGGTTTTGTTGGAGCCGACTCCATAGGGACCCTCGCACTCGGCCAGTCTCCCTGCGGGTGTTGTTGAACCAGGTGCCGCAGACAGACCGGAGTCCGGACAAATCGCGAGGACGCGTCCTACATTCGCTTTGCCGCGCGCCTCCCCGTCGCGTCTGGAATCGATGAGGCCTCAAACGACCGAGGAAATGAGCCCCCATCGTTTTCCTTTTTTAGCGCCGCCCCGTTGGGACGACTTTCCGCCCCGACAGCAGCCTTCCCTTTCGTCCCTGGCGTCGTGGAAAAACATGAGGCGTGGGCGCGGAAACATCGCCGCTCTCGGTGGGCGTCCGTGGACGCGCTGCAGAGACGTTCGTGCCCGAGAACTGCATCCCAAATGAGCCTCGACCGAAGGCTCCCGGGGAGCTGCAAAAGAGAGCCGCATTCAGAGCCATCCAGACGCAAACCGCTCGCTGTTGTCCGAGCGTCCAGTCGGGACGACGCTCGTCCGTCCGGTTCTAATCAGGAGCGGTGCACACAACGCAAATGTAGCGAGTTTGTCAGCCCCGTTGCTATTCTGGAGTTTGGTTTGTGCCCGCTTTGTCCGCCTTTATTCCCCCGGGAGAGTGTTGTTGCCAAACGTGGCGTTGTTCCGTCGCCTGCTCGCCCTCCAGCGTTGGCAGTGCCCTTTCGTTCGGGAAGAAGGGGAAAGCCCCTTTTCGAGGAAACCGGAAGTCCCTGACTGCCGGAAGTCGCCTGAGTATGACGCCGTCCGGCTGGACGTCTGCCTCTGTCGCCTCCATTTTGGCTCATTTCCAGCGCTGATACTTTTACCCCTTTGCCATTGTGGCCGCCGTCCTCTCTGTCCGCGGCGCCATTGTAAGCCGCGGGACGACGGCGTCGGCAGGACGGCCCAAGCGCGGTTTCTGCGTCTCGTGTTCCCCACGGGCGGCAGGGGACCTCGCTCTTCCGCCTCGTCGTCCGAACGGGGCAAAGTCGGTCCGGGGACGAGGCTGCTCCTAACTTCTTTTCTCTCCCGGCATCGCGATATGCCAGAAACAGTTTTCCTCTGTCGGAACTCGAGCGGTCACTTTCAGTTCCCCGCTTCTCCCGGCGCCGGCTAGACAAGTGTTCCGAGGAAGACGGGAATGAAAATAGCGGGAAGCTTGAGCCGATCCTGTTTTCCTGGCACGATATCGGGAGCTCGAGCTCGCGCTTCGAAGCGTCCTTCCATGCGTTCGCCCACACAGAGCGGCATTTCTATACACCGTACTGGCTTCAGTGGAAATATATCCTGCTCATAGGACGCCTGATTTGATTAACGCACATTTGGAAGTTATTAGATACCCTTTTTGATTCATCCTTCAGCCATGAGCGACATTTGGTCCCTTCTAAGCTCTGTCCGTGAACGCTCACCAGCTCGCCCAGCTTCCCATTCTAGTCAAGACATTGAACAGGGTGGAGATAAAACTTCCACCAGACGCTAACCTTCACGGAGAATGCAGATCTTGGGATGGGCAGCGGGGACGTCGTTTAATAAATACAATTAGGGATGGTGTGGGTGGGCGGCGGACGTCTTCCGGCGGGGACGGTCAGCGGTGAATAGAGCCAGGTATTGGTTTCACAGCCGTGAAGGCCGCTGCTCCCATCAGCGGGGACCAGTGTATCAGTGCTCGTTGCACCCGATCCCGCACGGAATATTTCTCTTCTTAGTGGATGGCCTTGATAAAAATTTCGAGCAAATATTGGCCTGCAAGTGATGACTCTGTCATAATGAGCTTCCTTTTTATTACGTGGCCATCGTGTTGTGAAGAAGTTCTTAGAGCTGAACTCCATGAAGCGAATATGCGGCAAAGAACCGACGAACCGAAGAAGATTTGGAATACAGTAGGAAGCCTTATCTCAAACACAGTAAAAAGGTTTCCGGACGAATTTACTCTTGATGATGTCTTGTTCCCTGCTGAGTCATTAGCAAATAAGTTTAATTCCCATTTTGTAGTCTCCGGCGCGTCGCCGTTCTCGATGATAGAGCGGAAACTTACGTTACCAAAAATGTATCAACCTCAATTTTCTTGTTCCCTACATTTGAGGCAGAGATAATTACTACGATCCATGCCTCGACTAACAGTATCGCAGCTGGATTTTAGCGAGGTTTTCGACTCTATCGAGCATACTATTCTTTTAAGGAAATTACCAAGGTATGGATTGAGGGGTAAGGCGTTGGAGCTGGTTCGAAGTTATTCATTCATTCATTCATTCATTTAATTTATATTGAGTGGCCCACAAACAGCATGACGCCTCCTAACGGAATGCTCACAGTATACGGTAATAAATGGCGTTCAGTCTCAGCTTGAAACTGTTGTGTACCTCGGGGATCTATCTTAGGTCCCCTGTTATTTCTTCTCTACATCAACGACATAGTTAATTTGCCAAAGACACCCGTACATCGTCATGTACGCTGACGACACAAAAGTTTTTTTTTCTTATTTGAACTTGGTGGAATTAGAATCCTTGTCTAATGAGTGGCTAGGCAACTTATCACCATGGTTACGGTCTAATAAACTGCAACTTAACACTGGTAAAACAGAATAGATTATTTTTAAACCGAAAAAAAAAACCCGTTAGTTATTCCCTGAGTATCACGTTTGAAGGAACTATTATCGAAAATGTAAGCTCACATACATTTCTGGGTGTCTGGTTCGTTAAAAGGTTGACTTGGTCTCGCCATGTCGAACACATCCTCCCAAAAATTTGCTAATCCATTGGCAAATTACGAAGGCTTAGGCTACCACTTCCATGTTGGTTAAAACGTCAGTAATATTACGGATTGTTGCACTCTCACCTAAACAATTGTCTACTGATCTTGGATGGGGTACAACAGTGGAAACGAATCTTAATAGGCTACTTGTCCTACAAAAGAAAGCGATGCGATGCATAGACAATTTAGATTTTTGCGCTCATACCGCTCTTTCTCTAAACACAAATTCCTTACAATTCAGCAACATTAAAATTTAAAATTGGCCCGATTAATTTACACAGAGATTAAAACCAGGGAATCTACAGAAATATAGCCCAAGAAAAATATGACGTACAATTTACGGTATGATACCTACATTCCGGAGAGAATCCGCACCAATTACGGGTCATAGAAGTTGAGCTTTTTGATACCAGAATTTTTTAAACAAGTTTTAAGAAATTTCAGATAATATAAATTGCTGCTCTTCTTTGCAGAGTTTTAAAAAGGAGATAAGGGAGTACATTGTAATGCTTGAAGTTTAAATATTTAGTTCACTATTGATTCCCCCGAACTCTAAGTGATTGACATTTTATGCATCTATTGATTTAAAGTGAAATCATTCCACTTTATGTTTCGTTTAGGTTCAATTGGACTTTGTGAGAATATTTTAAGCTCGAGTAAAAGCTTTTATTTTTATTCTTTTTTATTTATTGATACTACCGGCCACCGCAGGGCAGCCAAGGTAGGAAGGACTTATCGATAACGTTTTACGATAAAGCACACAAAATGTAATAGCGCAAAAAAAAAACAAGAAAAAAAAACTATACATATATAATTAGGAACACACTCAGAGTAGAAAAATATTATTTTAAGGGGCATCAAGGCCTTAGGCCTAAAACCTTAAAACTCTGGTAATTTGTTTATCGAGGCTAGAAACAATGTCAAACAATTTGAAAATACAATTTGTTCAGGTAACGCATTCCAGGCAGGAATAGTACGAGGAAAATAAGAGTATTTGTAACAGTCAGTCCTGCGCTTTATTTCAGTGATTGATTTACTGTGTTTATTTATTGTGACCCTGAAGTGTTGAAGCGAAAGTAAACTTGCTATTTTAAGTTGTAGTTCCCATTTATTAGGTTAAAAATAAATTTCAGTCGATTGATCTTTTTACGTTTATGTAAAAGCCGAATGCCGGCCTGTACGTCAAGCTCCGAAATTGAGGTGTTTTTGCCATACTTATTAAACATAAATCTTAATGCCTTCTTCTGAATCCTTTCTAATTTGTTAATATTAGGTTTTGTGTAAGGATCTCACACAGCGTCGGCATACTCGAGTATAGATCAAACAAACGTTTTGTACGCGGTTAGTTTCGTTTTGTTCGAGAAGTCCTTCAGTCTCCTTTTTAATGCCCATGATTTAGTCATTGCTTTTCGGGAGATAAAGTCAATATGTGAGTTCCAACGCAGATTTGAAGTTATGATTAATCCTAGGCATTTGTATTCGCATACTCTATTTAAAGCTGTTCGTTGAAGAGTATAATTAAAATTCAGTGTTTTTTCCTAGTTATCGTCATACGCGCACATTAATGGTTATTAAGATACATTTGCCAATCATCACACCATTCTGAAATCATTTTTAAACGTTTATTTAAGTCTACTTGGTCATTTGAGCATTTTACTTGCTTATAAATTATACAATCATCGGCGAATAAACGAGTTTGAACGGATCTCTCTACTGTCATGTCATTTATAAAAATGAGAAAAAGTAGGGGTGCAAGAACTAATCCCCGAGGAACTCTGGATTCTACTTTTGATGTGAATGAGCGGGAATCCTGTATTTGTACAAACTGTTTTCTGCTATTTAAATATGCTTCTAACCATTTTAGAATGTCTTAATTGTTTAATAAGGATCTCAGTTTGAGATCCTTATTAAACAGCTTTCCGTGAGGCATGTGGTCAAAAAAGCTTTCCGTAGGCACGCGGTCAAACGCTTTTGAAAAATGTATAAAAATTTTATAAAAAATATCTAGTGTTTTCAGGTGCATATGTGTATGTATGTCCATGTTGATCTATGTGTGATTTCCATATTGCTGCTGCGACTTAATCCTACAACGGTCCAGCCAACTCCTTTTTCACTTGATATGCTGACGAGAGGGTCACCGTTCTGTATTGAGAGAATGCTTCATGATTGGGAGGGCCTAGGTAGGCTGAAATATTCAGACGAGGTTGCGTTCTTTCAAGAGGTATCAGTCAACGCGCATTAACCCAGAAAGAAACGAATTTTTAAATTACAGATTTCATGGTACTTTACAAGAACTGCAACGACTTTGATAAGTGTCATTAAAGTGTGACTATCTTATATTTTGCATATAACCGTGTTAAGGGCCTTCGTAAGCGATCCTGTGCGACTCCGAGGTACTTCCTGCCAGTCAAATTCGGCGTTGCAGTCTCCCGCGGTGCGGAACCCTTCCGACATGTTTCGGAGTTGAGCGAAGTTGGCTGCTATCGTAGGCAGTTTCTCGGATGTGCGCTACTCGCGGCCGAGCACCAGTCTAAACAACTGTTTGTGTGGAACTGGTTCAGCTGGCATTGTGCCTTTCGAACACGACATTTCACGTTATAAGTGCAAACGACAGTCTATCGTCCTTTCTCTTGCGAGGCTTAACGCCTTCACTATACTTGGCGCACAGGCAGCTACTGCCACCTTCGAACTGACACTGGCATTCTTGAGTACGGCGTGTTTCATTGCGCGGAGCTGCTCGAAACAATAAAAACAATGGCACGAAGAAAGCACGAACCTTTGTAAGTGTGCGAGATCCGAACGAAAACTCGCGAGCACAGCGGCGTAAACACGTCAGCGTCGTCTGTGTAATCCGTGCGATCGTATCTTTGGACGTTATTTAATGCTAGCGCAACTACATTTGTTCCTAATTAAAATCGTTGCGAACTTATTTTACCGCTATTGCATCCCGCGTAAGTGCATATTACAGCGATGTTTTAATTAAAACAAAATAAAAATTAAAAGGGGTTGTTGCCGCTAAAGGGAAGAGCCAATGACATCATAGTCACTGAATTAACTAGCGTCGGCGAGCTTTTTTGCTTTATTTTCTTTTGGCTCCGCCGGTTTTTACTGGCTCGGATTTCAAAATAACGCCCCCCGGTTTATGCTGTGCAAATGGAAACTCGCACACTCAAAGCGTGCGCATCCCTAGTTGGCATGACTGGCAAATAGGGTGTACACACAGGCGGTATGGGATATCAGATAGGATATCCTACTGATATCCCACATCGCCTGGTGATAGTTACAAAATTGGAAAGCAAATTGGCTCAAAAGTGTTAGGGGAAATGATACTTTTTTTAAATTTCTAGGCTAGGTGGCGCAAGATATCGCCCCTTATAAAGGGTACAGCCGTTAGCATCCATCCATCCATCCAGTGTATGTTTATAAAGTAGTAAATAAATGTTTTAAGTATACGTCGGTATGTCTTTCATGAAAGTAGAAAATTAATATACTTCTAGTGTATTACCTTTTACCGACGGTACTGCCAGTTCTGCGCTTCAGTTCAGTTCTCGCGTCCATGAACATGACATGACATAACATAACATGACCAAAAGTAAATAACATCCATATCTGAACCGACCTCGTCGACTCGTCCAGTTGCTTCCCACGATGTGAAACGGGGAGCCGCTGCTAGGTGTCGCAAAATGGCGTTCCTATCAAGCGGTCGTATCTGATCCATCCAGCACGCTGTCGCTGTTGTCTGCGTATCCCCGCGTGACTCGGTGGACACATTCTTCAGTTGTGTCTCACGTTTATTGTTGACAAGCGATCTTAACGCCGTTTTTAGTCGGGCAAGCCGCTTGCGGTTCAGCGTACTTGGGGTACAGTAAGCGGAAGCGTGTTTTCTTTGGTCTATGTGGTTTTCGTTTAGCGTCTTCTCATTCAAAAAAAAAGAAAAAGTTTAATCTTGATATTCGATTTGATGTCAGAATTTGTGGCAACTCTTCGGCAGTATTTAATTCTTCGAGGCGAATTTCACTGTTCGGACACGCATGCTTTGGGTACAATACTTGGGGTACAATAAGCGGAAGCATGTTTTCTTTAGGTCTATGTAATTTTCGTATAGCGTCTGCTCATTAAAAAAATTTAAGAAAAAAAAAGTTTAATCTTGATATTCGATTTGACGTCAGAATTTGTGGCAACTCTTCGGCAGTATTCAATTCTTCGAGGCGAATTTCGCTGTTCGGACACGCATGCTTGGGGTACAATACTTGGGGTACAATAAGCGGAAGCGTGTTTTCTTTCAGTCTATGTGGTTTTCGTTTAGCGTCTGCTCATTAAAAAAATTAAGAAAAAAAGTTTAATTTTGATATTCGATTTGACGTCAGAATTTGTGGCAACTCTTCGGCAGTATTCAATTCTTCGAGGCGAATTTCACTGTTCGGACACGCATGCTTGGGGTACAATACTTGGGGTACAATAAGCGGAAGCGTGTTTTCTTTCGGTCTATGTGGTTTTCGTTTAACGTCTGCTCATTAAAAAAAAAAAGTTTAATTTTGATATTCGATTTGACGTCAGAATTTGTGGCAACTCTTCGGCAGTATTCAATTCTTCGAGGCGAATTTCACTGTTCGGACACGCATGCTTGGGGTACAATACTTGGGGTACAATAAGCGGAAGCGTGTTTTCTTTCGGTCTATGTGGTTTTCGTTTAACGTCTGCTCATTAAAAAAAAAGTTTAATCTTGATATTTGATTTGACGTCAGAATTTGTGGCAACTCTTCGGCAGTATTCAATTCTTCGAGGCGAATTTCACTGTTCGGACACGCATGCTTGGGGTACAATACTTGGGGTACAATAAGCGGAAGCGTGTTTTCTTTCGGTCTATGTGGTTTTCGTTTAGCGTCTGCTCATTAAAAAAAGTTTAATCTTGATATTTGATTTGACGTCAGAATTTGTGGCAACTCTTCGGCAGTATTCAATTCTTCGAGGCGAATTTCACTGTTCGGACACGCATGCTTGGGGTACAATACTTGGGGTACAATAAGCGGAAGTGTGTTTTCTTTCGGTCTATGTGGTTTTCGTTTAACGTCTGCTCATATAAAAAAAGTTTAATCTTGATATTCGATCTGACGTCAGAATTTGTGGCAACTCTTCGGCAGTATTCAATTCTTCGAGGCGAATTTCACTGTTCGGACACGCATGCTTGGGGTACAATACTTGGGGTACAATAAGCGGAAGCGTGTTTTCTTTCGGTCTATGTGGTTTTCGTTTAACGTCTGCTCATAAAAAAAAGTTTAATCTTGATATTCGATTTGACGTCAGAATTTGTGGCAACTCTTCGGCAGTATTCAATTCTTCGAGGCGAATTTCACTGTTCGGACACGCATGCTTGGGGTACAATACTTGGGGTACAATAAGCGGAAGCGTGTTTTCTTTCGGTCTATGTGGTTTTCGTTTAACGTCTGCTCATTAAAAAAACAAAAAGTTTAATTTTGATATTCGATTTGACGTCAGAATTTGTGGCAACTCTTCGGCAGTATTCAATTCTTCGAGGCGAATTTCACTGTTCGGACACGCATGCTTGGGGTACAATACTTGGGGTACAATAAGCGGAAGCGTGTTTTCTTTCGGTCTATGTGGTTTTCGTTTAACGTCTGCTCATTAAAAAAAAGATTAATTTTGATATTCGATTTGACGTCAGAATTTGTGGCAACTCTTCGGCAGTATTCAATTCTTCGAGGCGAATTTCACTGTTCGGACACGCATGCTTGGGGTACAATACTTGGGGTACAATAAGCGGAAGCGTGTTTTCTTTCGGTCTATGTGGTTTTCGTTTAACGTCTGCTCATTAAAAAAAAGATTAATTTTGATATTCGATTTGACGTCAGAATTTGTGGCAACTCTTCGGCAGTATTCAATTCTTCGAGGCGAATTTCACTGTTCGGACACGCATGCTTGGGGTACAATACTTGGGGTACAATAAGCGGAAGTGTGTTTTCTTTCGGTCTATGTGGTTTTCGTTTAACGTCTGCTCATTAAAACAAAGTTTAATTTTGATATTTGATTTGACGTCAGAATTTGTGGCAACTCTTCGGCAGTATTCAATTCTTCGAGGCGAATTTCGCTGTTCGGACACGCATGATTGGGGTACAATACTTGGGGTACAATAAGCGGAAGCGTGTTTTCTTTCGGTCTATGTGGTTTTCGTTTAGCGCCTGCTCATTAAAAAAAGATTAAGAAAAAAGTTTAATCTTGATATTCGATTTGACGTCAGAATTTGTGGCAACTCTTCGGCAGTATTCAATTCTTCGAGGCGAATTTCACTGTTCGGACACGCATGCTTGGGGTACAATACTTGGGGTACAATAAGCGGAAGCGTGTTTTCTTTCGGTCTATGTGGTTTTCGTTAAACGTCTGCTCATTAAAAAAAAGTTTAATCTTGATATTCGATTTGACGTCAGAATTTGTGGCAACTCTTCGGCAGTATTCAATTCTTCGAGGCGAATTTCACTGTTCGGACACGCATGCTTGGGGTACAATACTTGGGGTACAATAAGCGGAAGCGTGTTTTCTTTCGGTCTATGTGGTTTTCGTTTAACGTCTGCTCATTAAAAAAAGTTTAATTTTGATATTTGATTTGACGTCAGAATTTGTGGCAACTCTTCGGCAGTATTCAATTCTTCGAGGCGAATTTCACTGTTCGGACACGCATGCTTGGGGTACAATACTTGGGGTACAATAAGCGGAAGCGTGTTTTCTTTCGGTCTATGTGGTTTTCGTTTAACGTCTGCTCATTAAAAAAAAAGTTTAATTTTGATATTCGATTTGACGTCAGAATTTGTGGCAACTCTTCGGCAGTATTCAATTCTTCGAGGCGAATTTCACTGTTCGGACACGCATGCTTGGGGTACAATACTTGGGGTACAATAAGCGGAAGCGTGTTTTCTTTCGGTCTATGTGGTTTTCGTTTAGCGTCTGCTCATTAAAAAAAAAAAGTTTAATCTTGATATTCGATTTGACGTCAGAATTTGTGGCAACTCTTCGGCAGTATTCAATTCTTCGAGGCGAATTTCACTGTTCGGACACGCATGCTTGGGGTACAATACTTGGGGTACAATAAGCGGAAGCGTGTTTTCTTTCGGTCTATGTGGTTTTCGTTTAACGTCTGCTCATTAAAAAAAAAGATTAATTTTGATATTTGATTTGACGTCAGAATTTGTGGCAACTCTTCGGCAGTATTCAATTCTTCGAGGCGAATTTCACTGTTCGGACACGCATGCTTGGGGTACAATACTTGGGGTACAATAAGCGGAAGCGTGTTTTCTTTCGGTCTATGTGGTTTTCGTTTAACGTCTGCTCATTAAAAAAAGCTTAATTTTGATATTCGATTTGACGTCAGAATTTGTGGCAACTCTTCGGCAGTATTCAATTCTTCGAGGCGAATTTCACTGTTCGGACACGCATGCTTGGGGTACAATACTTGGGGTACAATAAGCGGAAGCGTGTTTTCTTTCGGTCTATGTGGTTTTCGTTTAACGTCTGCTCACTAAAAAAAGATTAATTTTGATATTCGATTTGACGTCAGAATTTGTGGCAACTCTTCGGCAGTATTCAATTCTTCGAGGCGAATTTCACTGTTCGGACACGCATGCTTGGGGTACAATACTTGGGGTACAATAAGCGGAAGCGTGTTTTCTTTCGGTCTATGTGGTTTTCGTTTAACGTCTGCTCATTAAAAAAAGATTAATTTTGATATTCGATTTGACGTCAGAATTTGTGGCAACTCTTCGGCAGTATTCAATTCTTCGAGGCGAATTTCACTGTTCGGACACGCATGCTTGGGGTACAATACTTGGGGTACAATAAGCGGAAGTGTGTTTTCTTTCGGTCTATGCGGTTTTCGTTTAGCGTCTGCTCATTAAAAAAAGTTTAATTTTGATATTCGATTTGACGTCAGAATTTGTGGCAACTCTTCGGCAGTATTCAATTCTTCGAGGCGAATTTCACTGTTCGGACACGCATGCTTGGGGTACAATACTTGGGGTACAATAAGCGGAAGCGTGTTTTCTTTCGGTCTATGTGGTTTTCGTTTAACGTCTGCTCATTAAAGGTGTACGGAAACCAAATTCTGGAGCTCATTTCTTTGTTTCAACACGACGCAGGTAGCAGTAGAACCACAGAAACATAAATATTGCGCTAGAAAACGCAAGAAAACATATTTTAAAGTGAATTAAACGATAATCAAAAACCACCTGGTAGTTGGTTATGAAGCTTCAATGGAATGTCGTGACGACAACATGCCTCTGAAAGCAGCGCCACAGCGGTATGTCCACTCACGGGTATAGATTGCCTAGGCCTGAACGCAATACCGAGGCGTCTTGGTGGAAAGAGCCAAAACGAAGTGAGCCACCGTGGGACCGTGGTTTCAGCTCTCGCGCGACGCGCAAACGCGTGCGCATGGCTGGCATGGCTCGTTGACGCTTCGAGGAACCTCCGGCGTTGTCGGCGGGGTCATGGCAGTGACCACCGCGGCTGCCCTTGCGGCGAAACACAAGCGCGATAAGTTCCTCGTGGATCTCGTTAGGCTTGGCGTGGCCACCCCAGCCCGGCGGGATTCGGCGGACGTGCAGCCGGTGCAGCGGCGGGTCGACGGAGCGAGGTGATGTTTACGCGGAGATCACTTTCTCGTACTTCGGGGTTCCCGGAAACCGGAGACGTCGACCGTGCTGGCCCGAGGTTCGCAACAACCCCCCCCCTCCGCCCCCCGCAAGAGATCGATGCCGTACGTGCTGTTCGGCAGAAGGACATTTCGTGCCCATAATTACGGTAGCACACCCCATTACGGTAGCACACACCAGTAGCACACCCCACACAAGTGAGTATGTTCGATTCGATTACCTTCAACGTGTGTCCACTGCGGTATTGTTATTGGAACACGGGAAACAATCTAAAACTCCTTGCGCCGTACTACCACAATCTCCTGTACTGCATTTGTACCTTTCTCGTTAGTTATATCTGAATTAGTTAGTGTTTGTTTCTGAACAATAAAGTTGCGTTGGACACCCCTGTGTTGTTTCTTTTTCATCAAATAAAGTTCACGTCTACAAAACTTGCTGCCGAGAACGGAGAAACGACAGTGCGACGTTTTTCTTCGCCGGTGCCGGTACGCGGTCGAAGTTGGGACTAGCAACACTTTTCATCGCTCTCGCGTCTTACGCAGCTCTGGAGAAGCAGACGAATCATTTCCTTGCCTGAATATATTTATTGCGCGCTGCGCCACATTAGGAATAATACACAGCATTTCGCTATACATTTTATTTTACCGATCACCGCGAAACCGCGCAGAAACCGAGACCGTGCATTGGTTAGGCCTACGCCAACCACACCGGTCAGCTCAGCTGGACCTGGGCGCGTTAAAGTAAACAAGACGAAATCTGGTTATATGCAATAACAGTACCTAAGAAAAAAAAAACACAACTGACCGCATTCGCGAGGTTTACGACAAGGTTCACGCTGCCGTCTGCAACCAGCGACGAACCTGAGGAATCTCCGAATCTGTCCGAATCCGAATCTCCGGTGATTCGTCCCATTACTACTGTTGACGTCTTCGTCTTCGCTAATGTCATCGTATCCACTGCCGCTGCCACCACTCTCGTCATGTTGACCCGCCATCGCACACTCAAGGCAGCTGAGGCAGCTCCGACACCTCTGCGGCTCTGCCTCTGCCGTCTCCGCGATATCTACAGCCCTTGGGTACTTCGACAAAGCGAGTTGTAACGCGTTGACGCCTCCAAGTGGCAAAACTCGTCACTACGGTACGCTTGGTCCTCCGAGGCATGATGACGTCAAGACGTCTGCCCGATCTCCCGAGATGCATCGCGCTCTTCGATGGCTGATTTTGAAGCGCTCGCCAAAATCCCGGCATTTAGAACCAAAAATATAGCCATCTGCTCAAAATACGACCGTGCGATTATTCATTACAGGCTTAGCTGATCATATTGAACTCATTTCTTGATGTTTTCTCTATATTTCAAGTTTCGAATCTGTATCCCTTTAAAACAAAGTTTAATTTTGATATTTGATTTGACGTTAGAATTTGTGGCAACTCTTCGGCAGTATTCAATTCTTCGAGGCGAATTTCGCTGTTCGGACACGCATGCTTGGGGTACAATACTTGGGGTACAATAAGCGGAAGCGTGTTTTCTTTCGGTCTATGTGGTTTTCGTTTAACGTCTGCTCATTAAAAAAAATATTAATTTTGATATTCGATTTGACGTCAGAGTTTGTGGCAACTTCTTCGGCAGTATTCAATTCTTCGAGTCGAATTTCGCTGTTCGGACACGCATGCTTGGGTACAATACTTGGGGTGCAATAAGCGGAAGCGTGTTTTCTTTCGGTCTATGTGGTTTTCGTTTAACGTCTGCTCATTAAAAAAAAGATTAATTTTGATATTCGATTTGACGTCAGAATTTGTAGCAACTCTTCGGCAGTATTCAATTCTTCGAGGCGAATTTCACTGTTCGGACACGCATGCTTGAGGTACAATACTTGGGGTACAATAAGCGGAAGTGTGTTTTTCTTTCGGTCTATGTGGTTTTCGTTTAACGTCTGCTCATTAGAAAAAGATTAATTTTGATATTCGATTTGACGTCAGAATTTGTGGCAACTCTTCGGCAGTATTCAATTCTTCGAGGCGAATTTCACTGTTCGGACACGCATGCTTGGGGAACAATACTTGGGGTACAATAAGCGGAAGCGTGTGTTCTTTCGGTCTATGTGGTTTTCGTTTAACGTCTGCTCATTAAAAAAAAGAATAATTTTGATATTCGATTTGACGTCAGAATTTGTGGCAACTCTTCGGCAGTATTCAATTCTTCGAGTTCGAATTTCGCTGTTCGGACACGCATGCTTGGGGTACAATACTTGGGGTACAATAAGCGGAAGCGTGTTTTCTTTCGGTCTATGTGGTTTTCGTTTAACGTCTGCTCATTAAAACAAAGTTTAATTTTGATATTTGATTTGACGTTAGAATTTGTGGCAACTCTTCGGCAGTATTCAATTCTTCGAGGCGAATTTCGCTGTTCGGACACGCATGCTTGGGGTACAATACCTGGGGTACAATAAGCGGAAGCGTGTTTTCTTTCGGTCTATGTGGTTTTCGTTTAACGTCTGCTCATTAAAAAAAAGATTAATTTTGATATTCGATTTGACGTCAGAATTTGTGGCAACTCTTCGGCAGTATTCAATTCTTCGAGGCGAATTTCGCTGTTCGGACACGCATGCTTGGGGTACAATACTTGGGGTACAATAAGCGGAAGCGTGTTTTCTTTCGGTCTATGTGGTTTTCGTTTAACGTCTGCTCATTAAAAAAAGATTAATTTTGATATTCGATTTGACGTCAGAATTTGTGGCAACTCTTCGGCAGTATTCAATTCTTCGAGGCGAATTTCACTGTTCGGACACGCATGCTTGGGGTACAATACTTGGGGTACAATAAGCGGAAGCGTGTTTTCTTTCGGTCTATGTGGTTTTCGTTTAACGTTTGCTCATTAAAAAAATATAAATTTTGATATTCGATTTGACGTCAGAATTTGTGGCAACTCTTCGGCAGTATTCAATTCTTCGAGTCGAATTTCGCTGTTCGGACACGCATGCTTGGGGTACAATACTTGGGGTACAATAAGCGGAAGCGTGTTTTCTTTTCGGTCTATGTGGTTTTCGTTTAACGTCTGCTCATTAAAAAAAAGATTAATTTTGATATTCGATTTGACGTCAGAATTTGTGGCAACTCTTCGGCAGTATTAAATTCTTCGAGGCGAATTTCACTGTTCGGACACGCATGCTTGGGGTACAATACTTGGGGTACAATAAGCGGAAGCGTGTTTTCTTTCGGTCTATGTGGTATTCGTTTAACGTCTGCTCATTAAAAAAAAGATTAATTTTGATATTCGATTTGACGTCAGAATTTGTGGCAACTCTTCGGCAGTATTCAATTCTTCGAGGTGAATTTCACTATTCGGACACGCATGCTTGGGGTACAATACTTGGGGTACACTAAGCGGAAGTGTGTTCTCTTTCGGTCTATGCGGTTTTCGTTTAGCGACTGCTCATAAAAAAAACAACGTTTAATTTTGGTATTTGATTTGACGTTAAAATTTGTGGCAACTCTTCGGCAGTATTCAATTCTTCGAGGCGAATTTCACTCTTCGGACACGCATGCTTGGGGTACAATACTTGGGGTACAATAAGCGGAAGCGTGTTTTCTTTCGGTCTATGTGGTATTCGTTTAACGTCTGCTCATTAAAAAAAGATTAATTTTGATATTCGATTTGACGTCAGAATTTGTGGCAACTCTTCGGCAGTATTCAATTTTTCGAGGTGAATTTCACTATTCGGACACGCATGCTTGGGGTACAATACTTGGGGTACACTAAGCGGAAGTGTGTTCTCTTTCGGTCTATGCGGTTTTCGTTTAGCGACTGCTCATAAAAAAAACAACGTTTAATTTTGGTATTTGATTTGACGTTAGAATTTGTGGCAACTCTTCGGCAGTATTCAATTCTTCGAGGCGAATTTCACTCTTCGGACACGACCGGGCGTTATGCGAAAATTCGCCTTTTCTTCGGGCCATGTCGAATTTGTACGTTTACCACGATGCGCACCCTCTTACGCGTAACAAAATCCAACTAGCGAACACAATCTGTGAAACGCGCCTTTTTTTCTCCGAGCGCCGAAGCGTATAGATTGGAAATCCCCTCGAAGCAACAGCAAGAGGCGAATCGCCCCCCCCCCCCTGCTTCCCCGGTAAACGCGCACTACTGCCAGTTGGCCTTTGTCAATTAGAGCGACGTCCCCCCCCCCCCCCCCCCACTGCTGTTCCGCTTAGGAGACGCACAAAAGCCCAAAAAGCAGAAAACAAGTGCGTCCCCGAAATTCCCCTACGTAAAAGAGTTACCAAACTGAAAAAAAGGAAGCGAGACGAAGTATTTTGATTGAGCTCGTGTCTGCTTCCCCAGAAAGAAAAAAAACATAATAAAAACAATTTTCACAACTTTTGAAGTAACTTGTCACCCCACCAAATAATATTAATATTTTTTCCCACTTCAATCCTTTAACACCTCAGTTAAAAAAAAAAAAATATATATATATATATATATGTTGTAGGTTTCTGTTAGTTCGAACACTGCGAAATGAGCGATTTAGATTTTGAGTAGAAAAACCTTTTCCACAGTATATATATAAAAAAAAATCCAAAGAATATAAGATGTAATACATTTTATTTTCTGATTGGAGTCCACACAACTCCTCCTCTATTCCTTGCGCTTATGAGGTACGTCGCATTTCTGCACCAATTTTCCCGTTTCGCGATGATTTTTCACCAGAACGCACGTTCGTGAAAAATGAAAGGGTTCCTTCGTCGCCTCTGCCAATCTCCCAGCGATTGAAAATCGTCGTCGAATGCACTGCAGTCGCGGCAGAAGTCGCGCGGTAATTGCTTTTCTAATTAAACGTTTACAGATCTCATTTGTAGAACGAGAGAAGGTTAAGCACCCGGATGAGCGGTCTAGGTTAGTTTAAAGGTATTGTCCGGTCCAAACCCGAAGTACTGAAGTTTTTGCGATCGTTAGGTCGAGGGAGCCTTCATATAGACAAACCTTATTTATATTTTGATATATAATGTCACAATATTAATTAAACCTTTCATGAGCGTGTTTACGAAACTGCCCCCCGAATGTCGCCAGTATCAGTGGCTGATATCCGTAGCTGCTGCGTGACGTCACATAACGCGAAGGATCGTCGGATGGTCGGGATAACAAGGGTTGATCGATGGATGTCTCGTATTTTGTTTCCCAATATATAGTCTTTTAGGCTGTACCTATACTGGAATACGCTTCCTGTAATGCGGTTCCCAAGCACGTGCAAAAACGTCGCGCCCTTTAGCTGGATATAACTCGAAAACAGCCCTTAGCTTGGAGCATACCTATGCCGTTTTGTGCATACACAACCGCGACGGCCACTGAGCGGACAAGGAGCGCTTGTAAAGAAAAAGGATGCAGATTTTGCCTGTGAAGCGGTCCGCAGATCGGCGGATCCGCTGGATCGGTGATGCGGCTGCGAGTCGTTCCTCGGAGGCGGTGGCCGCTGGTCGAAGGCAATTGTTCAAAATGCATGCAATGTTTCTAGATCGACTCGGACGAGCTTGGTGAATCGTAGCCACGCTTCATTTTCACACGCGGGTCAAACAAAATCGGGCTGCACGCGTGCTAACTATAACTTTGGGCGTCGTTTCAAGATGGCTGGTGGTTTCGGTTTCGCTACATAATAAAATCGATTGATCCGATTCGGGCGAGGAGTAGGTGGGCCCAGTGGCGTCACGAGGGTCAGCGGCACCGGGCCGGCGGCCCGCCGCGACCCCCCCCTCGCCCACTCGCGTCTGCGACACCCCGAACCTGCTACCCGGGCGGTCCGCCCCCCCCCCCCCCCGTCTCTCCCCCTTGTGACGCCACTGGGTGGGCCTAGTTGAATATCGTTGGCACAGCTTCACACCTCAACTTACCAGCCTTCTGTCCGCTTAGAGCTCAGCTCGTAGCTCTCTCGAAATGATTGCTGCATAAGCGTGATCTCGATCTTGACCGGAATTCAGTGCTCCCTACGGTCCATTCTGCTGTCACGCAGCTTCACCTTTTTCCTCGGCGTCCGCGTCAGCGGCCACCTGCGTTCGTGCCATCGAGCACGCCCCGTTATTGGCGCGGCCCTACACGAATAAAAGGTCATCGTCTCACCTACCAATCGTGTGTGTCCTGTGTCCCGTAACGTCGAGGTCGAGCGAACGCTCTTATCAGTTGCCCCTTGGACTCACGATGGGTCGGCCGCGTGCCGTTCGTTCGGAGGAAGAGGAGCGGAAGCGCAAGGAGCGGCGACGCGCGCAGCAGCGCGAATGGCCGCGCAAACGCCACGAGGACGCTATCGCCCCGAATTCCACTGCGTCGAGTGGTTCCAAATCCCTTGCGAAAGAAGAGAAGATCGCTCGCCTGAAATACCGCCGAGAACAGAAGCGGAGATGTGACCGGCGCTGGCGGGCCAACGCCACGGACGACGATCGTGCCACGGAAGCCAAGTTCAAGCGCGAGGCCCGGCGACGACAGGACGCCACGCCGGCTGCACTGTTCCCCGGTCACCATAGTACAGCTTCGCTGGTCTTCCATCTTCACCAGACTGGGAAGGCTGAAACTTTTTTAAAAGCGACGTGAAAAGCCGTAATTAAACAGCGTTTTGTTAGCGTTTTGCAACGCAAGCAAGACGAAAATTTCCAGCTAAATTTAGCGTGGAAAGTTTCCCGTAAAATTTAGTGGGGAAATTTTTCCTCTAAATTTAGCGGGTAACTTTTCCAGCTTAATTTAGCGGGGAAATTTAGTTTAGTGAAGCGAAAAATTTAGCGAAACTTTCCCGCTAAGTGGGAGGAGAGCACGAGAGCAGGAGGGAGGGTATGAAGGGGGAGGAGGGGCACCCTCCGTGCCCTCCCCTCCTCAACAGCTGCGCTCTAATTCGGCATTACAAAGAATTGTAAACGTATTTTACCTTTTCGGAATCTTTTAAAAGGTTCAGACGTACTTTGTCTAGAAATTAAAGAAAAAACTAGGAACTTACGTTCGACAGGCATCGGTATGACAGCGGCGGACGCGGTAGAACATTTTCTCAACATGGACGCCAGGGTATCATCCGGGTCATTCGGGATGATGATGTCAGTAGGGGTGCTTTTCATCGACCTCGTTGGTGTTTTCGTGGTCGGGAACACGTAGGAGCGGGTATTTGTAAACAATAACCACATTCTCTCGACCTCAGGGGGCATTGGTGACTTCCTTCCTTGCGGAGATGTAGATTTTGAGAATTATTCCAGATCAGGTGTATTTTACCCCCAAATTCCTTATCCAAATACACCCGTTTTGCTGACAGTGTAGACACTGGCGGAGCGCGAGGTTATGTGGCACGTTCTTACCGCTTGATTGGTTGCACAGGCTGTGCCATCGGCCGCGGTCACTCTAAAATTGAAAGCGAAAGCCCGTCGCGCGGCGGCGAGACACAGCACGGTGCCAAGGCATCGCTGCGTCATACTGCCACGAATGACGAGGTGACAAAACAACAGAATAACTGAGAAAACTGAAACGTTTAATGGGGCGAACTTGTGCCCAAAAAGTAAAAGGAAACAGAAAGATAACAGCAGAGCGTCGCGGGCGTCGAAGGCGGCGAAACAGCAGGATCGAACGCTGAGGCGAAACTGACTGCGGCTTGCCACGCGGAGCCCCTTATGTACACGCGTGGGCTTCTGGAACAATCGGCGTAGAAGGTTCGGCGCGTAGAACATTCTCACCTCGAACAAGCAACACGGTTCTCGAATTTACCAGAACATTACATTAGAGGTCAACAAAAATGTGTCCGCGCGGCCAGGAATCGAACCCTGGCTCTTCTGCGTGGAAGGCAAGCGCGATAACCGTTAGGCCACGAGCGCGCTTTTTTTTTTTTTTATTGCCGATTTTGACAGTGAATACAAACTTAACAATCAATGATAATTACAATGATAAAAAACGCGTGCACAAAACAAAGGGCTCGAGCATGAATGTTAAAATTCTCTCAAGTTCTCTAGAGCGTCCAATATTGGCACCCAATCGGGCGGACACTCTAACGTGGCGTACACAGATTTCAGGCGGCGGACAGATTCCGTAAAATACAATCGAACAGGCCGCGCGTCCACATCGGCATGCCTTACAGCCATTCTACTGCACCATATTGCATGCAGGCCCAGAAGCATAAAAAGGTCAACCGGAATTTCGCAGTCTTTGTGGACAGGAAGGAACCTGATACCATGCGGTGTTAAAGTAAAATCTTTTTTAATAGTTCTCTGGAGAACATCCCAAAAAAGAAAGGCGTCCCAGCAGTCTAAAAATACATGTTCCGTAGTTTCGGGCTTTTTGCACAGCAGACAGTCAACGCCCCAAGGGACAAACAGTTTTTTCTCATGGAGCCAAGTTTTTACTGGGAGAGTGTTTGTATGTAACTTAAAGAAGAAGGTTTTAACGGAAGGTGGGATTGACATTTTCTTAACTCTAGATAACACGTCCTGCCCTGGGCCAGCATGAAACACAGAACGGTAGACAGGTACAGGAAAGACGGCATCTATAATGTCTCGCGTAAGGCGTTTTCGGGTGACACCCGACAAGTATTCAAAAGAGAACCGTACAGTCAAAAACCGACAAGCGTCAATCACCTCGCGAAGAAAACTACCAATTCGTCTTTGCTTTTTGCAACACGTGGACACAACGAACGAAGGAATTTCCTCCGCAAGTCTAGTCTGAATGACAGCGCGAAGAAAAGGATTAGTTTGCTCTCTAAAAAACAAAAACCGCGACACAACTTGCTTAACAAATAAATGTGATAGGGACAGCCCGCCTTTCCTGACGCAGCGAAACAGATTATCGCGACATACTCTTTCCCACCCAGACTGCCAAATGAATACAGCAAAAACACGGTGTAATTTTTGTACATTTACTCTAGCGCAAGCCAAAACTTGAAGTACATACCAAAATTTTGCAATTAAAAAAATGTTGCAGACAGTGGCACGCGTAAAAATTGACATATCCCACCCACCCCATTTACCCGCTTTCTCTCGCGTCTCTTGAATTACCGTCGACCAGTATTCATTTGATCGTTTATAATGTTGCAGTGGAACACCAAGATACTCTGTTGGCGTTGACATAAAACAGATATCTTCAAAGACTTCGGGCTTCGTGGCCCATGTCCCGTGCCAGAGGCCGCAGCATTTCTGCCAATTAACGGCAGCGCCGGTTAACTCGCAATAGGACTTTACTTCACGCACCGCTTCGACAATACTTCTCTTATCTTTGCAAAAAACAGCAACATCATCGGCATAAGCTAGAAGTTTTACTTCTATATCTTGGAGAGAAAATCCATTTATAAGTCTATTTTTAATTATGTTTCTACAAAAGGGCTCGAGAAATATACTGAATAGCAACGGGGACAGTGGGCAACCTTGCCTGACGGATGACTCTACACTAATACGCGTTGTAAGCTTCCCGTTAATTATCAGCTGGGTAGTACATCCTGTATAAGCCAAGCGAACAAAATTATATATTATTTTGCCTACTCGAACGTGATGTAATATTTTATACAATACACTGTGCTGTACACGATCAAAGGCCTTCTCTAGGTCGATCTGAATCATGGCAACTTGATCTTCTTCCTCGTCACATACCTCTAATATACTTCGCGCGATGTGAACATTTGTCAGAATTGAACGACCTTTGATGCCACAAGTCTGATGCTCACCCACAATCTTATAAATAACGTCTCTGCAGCCGCCGGGCTAAAACTTTCATTAGAACCTTGTAATCAACATTACCAAGGGCTATTGGCCTGTAATTTTTTATATCTTTTAATTTTTGTTCATCGTCAACTTTGGGTATGAGAACAGTGTGTGTGTTCAAGAAAGACGGTGGTATCGTATTTGTGTCACATGCCTCAATTATTACAGCATGAAGATGGCCTGAAATTACGTCTTTGTACTTTTTATAAAAAGCCGCCGTCAGACCGTCGGGCCCAGGAGACTTTTTTGATGGGAGGTCATCGATTGCACGCGCGATTTCTTCCACACTTATCGGAGCTTCCAGCCATTCCTTTATCTCATCGCTTAGACGGGGCATCGCCGCCAGATAATCTTTAAGTTGCGAGTCACTGCCGTGCTCCCGTCGCCGAAACAGACTGCTATAATATTCGATAAAAGACTTTTCAATAACTGCAGGGCGACTACTCGACAGGCCCATGTATTCGATCTCTGCGATATTTTTTGTTTTTGCATATTTGGCTTCTGCGCTTAGTGCCCGTTTGGTTGGCTGTTCACCCAGAGTGTATTTCTCCGCCCGAGCTCTTATGAGTGCTCCTTTGTATTTTTCTGTTTCAAATTCAGCTATTTTTTGTTTCACATAACTCAGCTGATCTGTAAATTGTCCGGGGTGTTCACATTCTAGTTTAGAAATGCGGTGAAGATCATCTAGCAGCAGCTTTTCTTCTGCTTTCTTCCAGTACGCGAGCGTACTAGCACGTTCTATAGCAGTTAGCTTAACCTCCCGTTTAAACCATTCCCACTTCGCACTGGGGCTCTCTCTAGCGTCATGCATCCTAACTAATAATGCATCTATAGACTCATTAAACACTTCATCCTTAAGCAGGTTGTTATTAAGTTTCCATAATCCCCACTGAAAGCCGGTGTTTTTCTGTTTTCCCCCGACAAAGAAAGAAACCAACGCATGATCGGAGAAATATACGGGTAACACACTGTAGTCATCGAAACCAGTTAAAAGTTCAATCGACACGTACGCTCTGTCGAGACGGGCATGACTTGTGCCTTGAAAATGCGTGTACCGCAACGCCTGATCATTTCTTTGGTAATTTGCAACATCATATAAAGTGAACTCGGTAATCATATCATTTAAAATACCCGTGCTAATATCGCGTTGCCGTGTTTTACAAGAGCGATCTCTTACGTCACAAACGCAATTGAAATCTCCTAACATAATGATTTTCCTTTGGCAGTCTAGATAAGCATAAATTCTTTCAAAAATATTTTCCTAGAATTAACATCGTTTGGCGCGTACAAATTTATTATTCTGTATTCAACATTGCTCAAGCTGCAATCACAAATAACAAATCTGCCCTCGCTATCAACAGTCAGGGAGAGGTCGCGCGCGTTTAAAGACTTCTTTAAAAACAACATACAGCCTCCGGACAGTCCGTTGGCACGAGAGACACAAACCTCGAAGTAATGTAAAAAAGGGGCCAACAGGGAAGCGGTTGCCTCATCGCTTTCAACCTTTGTCTCCTGAATCGCGAGGACGTCTATGCCATTATCGATTAGCAGCCTTCTAACCTGGTACTGTTTGCGACGTGAGGCAAACCCGCGAACATTTAACGTCGCTACTTTCAGATTGTCGATAAGGCTAGACGTCCCCGCGTGTCAGTGACTTGCTTGGGAGCCGTATCCTCACCAGGAGCTGGCCCGGGGGCGCATCAACCGGCCTGTTTGTCCGGTTCCCTGGGTTCGGGCGCGGGTTTTGGAGAGGGTCGAAGCGGCTTCCTTTTAGGCGGTGCCGCCTTCACCGGTGCCTCCGCCAGGGTCGGTCTGCCGTCAACTTGCTTAGAGTCCGAGTCTTCAGGATGCGGGCGTTTCGTAGCCAGCCCGCTGGCGTCGACCATGTGAACCTCGTTAACCGGTGGAACCGCAGTGTTTTGCTGAGACCCTTCATTCTTCAACGTCGGCGGTTCGTTTCCTGTCGCCGTCTCGTCTTTACTGGTCGGCGCCTCTTCCCGGTTTCCCGTGGATGCGTCGACCGATGAAGCAGCAACCACCTTCAGCGGGTGCTCAGTCGCGGCTCGGTCGACCTCCGTGCCTGTGCTTTTCGGTGACTCGGTGGCGGGGCCCGTCCCTTGCAGAGCTTCCTGCGCGTCCGCTTCATCCATGACCAGCTCGGCGTTGGCGTCTTGCCCACCGGGACATGTGGCCGTTGCGTAGGTCTTGATGCAGTGATCCGCGTCGTGACCGAACCGGTGGCAGGATGCGCACTTCGGCACACGGCAGTCCCGGCGGATGTGCCCGGTCCGCTGACAGCGCAGGCAAAGCGGGGGTCTGCCCGGCGCCACGACGAGAGCCGGTCCTCCGGCTATACGCAGCTGGTGGGGCAGGTCTTCCAACCCTATCCCTGGCTTGAGCCGGATAACAGCCGTGCGTGTCATCGACCCGCAGCCCATGACTCCTTCAACCCGCCACTTCTCAGTTCCAACTTCCATCACCTGGCCATACGGTGCCAGTGCCACCCTCACCTCGTCGTCGGGAACGTAATGAAGCAGCCAATGAATCTTGACTCGGACGTCCCTGTTCGCCGGGTCCACGACGACGCACCGCCGTCCCTTGACGACTAGGTCGCCCGCAGCGATGATTTTCCGCTTACCCTCGGGTGACCTGAAGGTCACAGCCCAGACGTGATTCATCTGGTATGCCCCTAAGGTAAGAACCTCGGGGAGCAGTGCCAGACGACTCAGGGTGTCGCGGAAGTCCTCCACACGGTACGGGCGTCCCCGGACATCGGCGTGAAGAAACACGGTGTTGAGCACCGTAGGTCCAGTTGGCAGAGGCGGCAAAATTATCTGATACTCCGAAGACGCAGAGTCATTCCTGTCACCGCGGCCCGACTGGGCCGCTATCGCCGCTCCGGCGGAGCCTGCCATCCCACGTCCGCACTCGGTGAAAGCCAGAAGTGGAATCGGCCACGAGCGCGCTGCCTGCTTGGTCAGCTGCGCGCGCGGCATTATTCCCCCTTTAAAAAAGTGCATCGTCCTCGATGCAGCAACAAAACGAAACAAAGCAAACAAAAGAACGAAGGTAAACTAAGGAGTCATTTGGAGCACATAATGTCCACAGTCCTATCGAGCGTAGTACGGCTTCAGGCGCACGACGTGGACGACTTCAGGTCGTGGTGGGCGGCGTGATGATGTTCGTGTTCCGTCGGGCATCACCTCGTAGTTCAGGTCTCCGAGGCGACGAAGTACTTTGTAGGGTCCAAAGTAGCGCTTCAGCAGTTTCTCGCTTAGACCGCGTCGTCGTATTGGGGTCCACACCCACACCCGGTCTCCGGGCTGGAAGTGGACGTCCCTGCGACGAAGGTTGTACCGGCGTAGCGTCGACACGTTGTTGATCTTGAATCCGGAGTCGGGCGAGCTGGCGAACTTCTTCAGCTCGTTGAGCAACCACCTGGGCGTCGTCGCTGTCCATTGTCAGCGGGCTTACGTGGGGCAGCATTGCGTCCAGCATGGTCGTTACCTTCCGGCCATGTACCAGCTGGAAACGGCGTCACTCCTGTGGTCTCTTGCACCGCCGTGTTGTAGGCAAACGTGATGTAGGGTAACACCTCGTCCCACGTCTTGTGCTCTACGTCGACGTACATGGAGATCATGTCGGCGATAGTCTTGTTGAGCCGCTCCGTTAGCCCGTTGGTCTGCGGATGGTACGCAGTGGTTCGACGGTGGCTGGTGCGACTGAGCCGAAGGATCTCTTGCGTCAGCTGGGCCATGAACGATGATCCACGGTCTGTAATGAGGACTTCGGGGGCGCCGTGCCGGAGGACAATGGACTCGATGTAAAAACTTGGCGACTTCCACAGCCGTACCTGATGGAAGGGCTTTCGTCTCGGCGTACCGTGTGAGATAATCCGTGGCGACGATTATCCAGCGGTTTCCCGGGTTGACGGCGGAAA
>JAZHYW010003137.1:0-19303 GCA_037355805.1 Ixodes ricinus
GTTTTAAAAATATTATCAGTAATTTTGATAAGAAACAGATTTAAATGACGGAAATAATTTATTTTTCTCTAAAAGAAAAAATATTATTTGTTATCTTCTAGGCCGACAGTAGTCAATATTTAGCAACAATATTTAGCCTAAAGTTACTCGATACTAAATGCCTAAGTAACCTCTATGAGGTTACTTAGGCATTTAGTATCGGGTTTCCAACCAACAATTTTATTTAGTTCCCAACAAAATGCCTGCAAGAAACATCTTTATTTGGAGTTTAATGATAGTATAAAACAAAATACTTAAACCTAGGTACGCGCCATGATCATTGAAACGTGCAATCGAAACTTTCTTTACAAAAAAGACAAAAAAAAGACGAGACATTAGAATTAACACTTCCCAGAAATGACTTTTTCCATGCGTTCGACCACAGTTTATAGCCCCACTGACCATACATGGCTGTGCGACGCATATAAAATTGACCATACAACGACAACGTTCGTATCAGAACTCCCACGAAGACTCGCTGTTGTCCCTTCCAAAAACACCACCGAAATTCTTGGACCTACACCCGCCGTCGTCATTAGAAAAAGCATCCGGCTGGGATTTCGGTGTCCAAGTAGCATCACCTTTGCTTAGCCTCGCGTCCACAGTCACACAGTTCACCGTGAAAGGTGCTTTGTTCTCCTCTCTGTCTTCGGCGTACACATTATCCCGTGCCTGCTGTTGCGTAAATTGGATGACTCTGTCTCGGAGAAGGAATCTAGAAGACCTCGATGCATCTCCCCGCAGGAGTCTGAAGTGGATGACGAGGCTCTGGTACCGTCGCCACTTGAACGGTCATCGTTCCAAGATGACTGCAACGATGTCCGGGCTTCTGGCAAGGAAAGGTCTTGAAATGTGTCTCTCCTCACTTGAGAAGACTGTTCTTTTACAGCACGCCTTGAGGCCACAAGAGATGTGGGCCCGGGACTTTTGCTTTTTCGCCTATCCTTTGGTAACTGTGCTGTTATACACTCGCTCAATTCCTTATTTATGAGACTCAAGGTCCGTGAACACGCTCGCTTGATGTTGCATAGCACGGGCGTCAATGAGAATTTCTTTTCTGGCGTACGCGATGGCGTCTTAGAGCTCGCTAGACTGCCTGGGGTGGGCTTAAGTTTGCCGTCCTTGTGTACTGCTGCCCTTATTTTCCAGGAGCCAGGTGTGGAGTTATTTCCTGACCTTACTCTCCAATCGCTAGATTTACTGTTCGTCCTATCAGGCGTGGCAAGAGCGTCCTCCTCACTTGAATCGTCCATCTCATCGAGTGACATTGTAGAGGACGAAGTTGACGTGTTTGTCCCACACGCGTACTTTTCACCCACGACGGCGCTGATGCTGCATGGTAACCTCTTGACTATAGTAGGCAGTTGCAACCGAGAATCTGGTCGCGTGCGCAAAGGAGACCTGTTTTTTGTTTCGTGCATGTTGCTTTGCCGGAAGGTCGGTGGACTACCTTCGGCTTCTGTGATGGTGGGCTCAAAATCAATAACCTGGACTGAACCTGCCAAGGTCTCTTTTACTTCTTCGGGGCACGTTTCTGGCGGATTTTTGTATTCGAATTCGAAGCGAGCTGCAGGTACGTCAAAGGGAGTTGGTCTTTGCATTATCACCGGTACATGAAGAGCTTCAAGCACGAATGGTATTGCGCTTTGTCTTCTTTGCTTTAGGTCCCCGTACCAGGCGTTCCATCGTACCGCAGACCGCTTTGACACTTCCTTGAGGAACATCCACAGCGCGATGAGCATGAGAAATATACAATGGCACATGACACAGTAGAACTGCACCAATGCCGTGATGAGCTGAATCCAGGGTATTCTAGGGAGTCGGGCCGCCACCTTTCCAGGGGACAGGGCCCCCATTAGTGAAACGTCGCTGTCCATGTTGGGATTCCTATGAAAAATGTAGGTTTTTGTTAGTGACAGCTTGTAAGAAAAATGTGCAGCACTTTGGAACTACCTGAAAAACTCGCCGTATGCACAATATGTACAGCGATCACATGGTTTTGCCACGATGGATCATGCGGTCACGTGGTAGGTGCCTCTTAGGTTATTTATTCATGCGGAGTATTCCACTATGGGTTACGTGATCACTTGATGGGAAATGACGGCACTAAGCGTTCCCTCACATCTCGTCGCTATACTTTGCGGGACATCGCGTTACGTACCGCTAAGCTAAACTAAGCGCTTGTCCTGTTCGTATCTTCATCTCGTCCTTGTCTTTTGCGCTAATTGTTTTCACGACGTACAGCGTATACTGAAGTGTCATAGATGTGCGCATTGTGATTTGAGCACATTCTGATTTTGCTTTCTCCACTTGAATTTACAACTCTCATGGTTGCTCTTCCGCAGCCATTATGCATTTTATCCACAACTTGAGCTTAAGCAAATGCGGGAAGAACGGGAGAGACACACGCACAATAAAAATATATGACTCGTCCTACGATGCGTCGAAAAGATGTGATCTGAAGCCATGACTTGCAAACTTTCTAGTGTGCAGTCTGCGCACCGGCCATTTGAAAGCCATTCAGCAATTTGTTCGAAGCGTCGCATGACTTCTTCATGCATGTGTATGGTATCTAATTTTACACCGATACACGGAATGTTTGCACGTGACATCCTTCTCAGAGTGTGCTTATAATTTTTTTTATGATTGAACGAAACAGTACTTTAGTTCAAATTCACCACGGTATACGGAATGCTCCCCATCCATTAAAATATCATTGTAACAGGTGACGTTGTCCCATTAGTGCAGGCTGTTTACTGACAGTGGCATTTGACCCACATGCAGGCTTTCATGAAAAAACATAACTATGCTCTATTTACTTTTGTTCTGAGTAAAGGCAAGACTGCCGTGGCGACGGGAAAGCCCGATTAGGAACTGATCGTGCACCCATGCAGTTGACGCAGTTTTACCGAAGATTAGTTCTCACCTTTCCTATACTCCAAAAGTGGAAATTTCTCAACCTTTGCTTCCTACCAAATACAATGGAATAGTTAGCTCCATGGTCCACTGATCATCCGATGCGGCTGTTGTATACTCGCTATGAAAAAGCGCGAAACTGCGTGCCGTTTACCCAAGCTTGGAACACACACGTAGCGAAGGCTAAGGGCACGTGGCTCAAGACATAAAAGTACTCTATCCATCGTCCTACAGAGTCGTGCAGTTAATGCAGCTCGGCACGCCGAAGGCTTGTGCTGTTAGTTTTCAATACATATTAAAGCCCCAAGGGAGCACATGAGTAACTGTTCTTTATATGTTACCTCTGGTCTACATGACGAATATCTTGTGGTAACACGACTAATGAAGATGGGTAATCCGCACTGCAGTTACAAGACCCAGGGAAAAATAGAAGCGTGAGCTTCATAATTCAGAAGCTGCTTTCATCGTACCACCATGCGCCCGGATCTGTACCTTCGACATTTACCTGACCTCGTAGTCTTCGCTGTGAACCAAGTCAAGACAAAACATGGCGTGGTTCCCTTCCTTAACTTAACATGAGAAGATTTTCACGAAACCCATAGGCAACCATAAATAAACAAGAATATACATCCGCATATTTTGCTGTACCACTGGTTCCTGGTACTGATGGGGTGCCATTTGGTTGAATGTTTGTTATTCTCTATAATGAGCGAGTTTTAACAGCGAACTTCAAATGGGCTATGCGTGATGCATAACGCTTGTAATTAAACATAACTTGCATCTGACGTCACTCTCAACCATGTCAGTATTTTATCCGCTGCAAGCATTCGGGTCGCTGTGTTTGTTTCACACTGCAGAAGTCGTAGTTTGAAGAAACCGGCAAGTAGATATTACCGTCTAAACCAAACAATGTCGACACTTGCAAGCTATGTATATGGCTGATTCTACGTCAGTTCATACAATGATGATCCGGGTCATAAATTTGATATTTTTGTTAAAAATATATATAAAAGCCATGTTCTTGGGAGAAACATTCAGCTTTTTATGAACGCCTTAGCAATTTTTTCGCTGAGATATAAAATAGAGAAGCTCCAGGCGTGGACACTGATATGATTTCACGATGCTATTTTGCACAGTCGCCATTTTTTCATCGTAGCTTTCACGTCACTATAACTTTTTTATTACATTTCACAGACAATATAAAACACATATACAAAAGATTAAAAATAGCAATAAAATATTTTTATCCAAAGAAAAAAAAATCAAACATGGCATAAAGACGCGTTTTCGAGGCATATTCACATTTTTTTAGCAAATAAATTATGTTTTATAATACGTCACAAAACATATCAAAAGTGTGCGTCTGTAAATTATGTTTACAAATATATAAAAATAATATGCCCACTTCTTGTTATTAGCGCGGAAATTGAGTTGATTTCTCGAAATGTGGCAAAATTGGACGTCGATAACAAGAAAAACAACATCACTTTTTTTTTTAAACTGTCATTGACACTTTGCAGGGACATGTGATGGCAAAACATTGAGATATGACCTCCAAACGGGAAAAGCTACAACAAACCTCCGCTCGGAGCGAGCCGACGTTTTCGTCATAGTGGCTTTGCCGCACAGCACCAAACATTCTCAGCGTTAGTCACGGCATGTATTTTATATTTTTCAAATTCTTTTTTTCAAAAGGGGTGTGTATAATTGACGCCAAAAGGGACTTTGAGCAGAATGCCATTACTTAGCTAACAATTCACAAAAACAAAACGGCCCCACTCTTCCAATTCGCTGAATACGCCATGCATAAGCTTGAAGACTGGTACTCAAGTGGCCACATTTACATCTGGCCTCTTGGCATATGATGGCATCCACGATTGAGATGCCTGAATTCCTCTCACCGGTTTTACGGTGATAGAATTTGCTTGCTTCACCGCACAAAACTCTCGAAAACGTTCCGCAGAAAGGTGGAATAGGCAGACGTTTGTTACCTTTTCGCGCAGCACTTCCACAAAGTCTTTAGCGGTGGCAATCGTTGATTTGAGCGAAGATCTCAAGTTGGTGAGCGTTGCGTGGTGTTTAAGAACACCACCTACACCATCATTAGCTCTTTTTCTGTGTCCGAAAATATCCATTTTGCCGAAGAGTATGGCTTCCAAGACAATTCGTGCAATTGGAAGCGATTCTTGAAATGCGTCGCCGCCCCGTCTGGTACAAAAAATTATTTCAGAAAAACACTGGGTAATGGTCATCAGCATACTCTTCTATGGCTCTGTGGCTAGAAGAGCGTGAGCTGTGTTATGAATGTGTCGTGTCATCGCTGACAACGGCAAAGCTTTGCGTGCCTTGCATGAACGTAACCACACAAGTGAAGAGAGACACGAGCTTTTTTCCCGATGAAAACACCACTTCGGTTGGGAAGATTACTGTCAATAGTTCCGTAAAGTTGAAGTGAAACATCACTTCCTTGGGTGGTAAGGCGGTTCTTGTGTCACGTATCAGGCTTTGTTGAAAGTCACGGATGTAAGAATAGCCCATACACTTTCCACGACTCCAGTTCCCACTGGAAGGCGGAAGTGTCCATCGCCTTTCTGACGAGTTCGACGGCGTCCCTAAACGCGAAACAGATCTCTTCGTCTTCGTCGAGATGGAGCGACTGAAGCGAGATGGTCTCCATTTTTGGCCACTTTTCGCAACGGCGCAGGAAGCAATCGTTCTGTGGAGCGCTGCAGAGGTAGATGCGCTTAAGCTTGTATGTCTTTTTCGAGGCATTTCTTATTGTCGTTAAAAGCAACTGAACATTGACGCAATATATCCATGCGCACACCTTGTGCTCGGGACTCTTTTTTACATATTCTGGCTGTAGAGAAAGCGGAAACAAATCCGCAAAACAAATAGAGAAAAAAAATGGAGATGCGTAGTTCTCGACGGGGATGGTCCTTCGTAAACAGCTGGTAAGCTTCCTTAATAGAGCGGGTCAAAACTTTCTACGACTTTGGTCTTGTTGTCGTTTATCGTGGCTTTGACGACGTCCTTTTTGTTGGGGCTTTCAACAGAGCACGCGAGGTCGTCGCGTGTGTAGTACTCAAGTGCAACCCTCACGTCTTCGGCATTCGCCTTTTCCCCCATGAAAGAATCAGAGGTTGCGTATATACTACCTTTACGCTTCAGTTTTCTTGTTTGAGCAATCATGTAAGCAGTCGCTTCTGGCACCAGACGCAATATTTCTTCCTTCGAGGTGCTTTGTGTCAGAAGCGTGTACAATCGCTTGCGTTCCTGCCGGGAACAGCATGCATTCAGCGCTTCGCGGAACGCGTCAAACCACTCCGCACAGTGCTTACATTTGTCTTCGCCGGTCTCCACACCATAAACACTTGACAGTTTTGTTCTAATCGAAGAACTCACTTGAGCTTGTTTCTTCTTTCTTCCAAATACGCTCCGCGCCTCTTTTTTCAAAATTGTTTTACGTGGTTTCAATGGAGCTACCGACGGAGTAGCAGCACACAAGTCTTGACTCATGTCAACCATAACTTCATCAGAGTTCCGGAAAGAAGAGTTTGATGTACTCACGTTGTAGAAAGCAATCTAATTTTAGATGTATTTGTAGCAGTGTTGGCATAAAAGGTCAGGTTCATACACTGTCCGCAGAGCCCGCAGCTTTTCCAACCGCACTTTGTTGAGTCTCCCCACCGGCACGGGATGCTTATCGCTATACACTTTCTTCTTGTGGCTCCGTAGGTCGTTCAAACAGAACAATTGCACGGTGCTGAATCGTTGGGCCATGACTGTTCGGTCTGAAACTAAACTCTTACTCGCTTCGTAAACGATAGAACTTGAAACATCCTCGCAAATGCCAATTATAGATGTTCTGAATTTCTCTTTCCCTCCCTATTTCCGCTCAGAGTTTCAAAGGAAAATGTCCGTGTGGTTATCAACTTCTGTTTTCCCTTGTAGATATAATCGGTGCGTCGCATACGGTTAAGCTGGTGTTGTTGGTTCGTAGTTCCACTTATTGAGCACCAAAGACACCGAGTCTCCTGTAAGCACAGCGTTAGTCAGCAGTCTTCTGTTTTGAATCACCCTGTGAAAGTTTCCATTATTGCAATGTTTTTCGGGGTTTTAGGCGTTGGAGTGTAGCTTGTGTGTTGGGTAAAATGGGGGAGGGGGGATTAGGGGTTCTGTCTCAGTCGGTTCACATAGCGAGGTGAAACTCATCTGTTTGGGTCCTTGGGAGATCTGCCCGTTCCCGCTGCTGTCCTTAACCGTAGAGGGATTCAGTTTGTCTGGCCAGGTTCGGTCAAGTCTTTGCGGTCGCATGTCCTTCTCTCCCTTACTTTTTCTTTCTGTGTGGACATGCATTTATTGTCGTTCTTCTCGTGAGTAAGCTCAGCTGCGTTTGAGATTTCGTTTCGCACTGTTTGTTATTTTTGTTTTTCCTCGTCTCAGGGTTTAGATTGCAATGTTTCCTAACCAACTGACCTGCATACCTTCCCTTCTTACAACCACTCGCGCTTTGGGTTTCAAGGTAATGTGATGTGCTTGCGATTCCTAACCGCCGCCAGCAGTGACGTTCGTAGACGTTTCTTGTTCGTGATTAAGGGGTGGGAAAGAAGGGGGAGGCGGTGGGGAGGGGTATGGTCACACAACGATAAAGCAATGCTCGGAACAGTAGGACTTTCCACTCCCTACGAGGGAGTCCCGCTTTCCAGCTTCTGACGCTTCCATGAAGGCGACGTTATGCGGCAAAGCCGCTATAACGAGACGTCGGCTCGCTCCGAGTGAAGGTTTGTCGTAGCTTTTCCCGTTTGGAGTTCATATATGTTACTCAATGTTTTGCCATTACAAGTTAGTTGAAGTCAATGTTGTTGTACAAGTTAGTTGAAGTCAAGACAGTTGAAGTCATTTCGAGAAAACAGCTTAATGTCCGCGTTCATAACAAGAAGACAATTAAAGGTAGGCATATTATTTTTATATATTCGTAAAGATAAACTAAAGACGCACATTTTGATATGTTTTGTGAAGTATTATAAAATAAAGTTTACTTGCAAAAACATTACGAACATGTATCTAAAACACGTTTTCATGCCATGTTTAATTTCTTTTTTTTTCATAGAAACATTTTATTGATATATTTAATTTTTTGTGTAAATGTTGCATATTTTTGTGAAATGTATTAAAAAATTATGGTGACGTGAAAGCTTCGATGATAAAATGACGACTGTGCAAATTAGCATCGTGAAATCTTATCAAATTCCAAGCCTTGAGCTTCTCTATTTTATATCTCAGCGAAAAAAAATATTACGGCGTTCATAAATAGCTGAATGCCCCTCCCAAGAACATGGCTTTATTATACATTTTTCACAAAAATATCAAAATTATGACCCGGACCATCATTGTATGAACTGTGACGTGGAATCCCCCATATGCAGATGAGAAGCAAGAGCAACCGCAGGGATAGATTGCCATCACGTGTTTAGTTTTAGTCTAGTTTCAGAGTGGCATCAATAGTTTCGTTTTAGAGTGGAACGGTGCCGTGTGAGTGCTTCGCTCACAACGAGATGCTTCAACGGGCGTGCTCACCTCAGCTAAGGCGGGAACGTGAGCGCAGCGTCGCCCGTTGCTGGGCCCGGGGCGGCCGGTGGAGTCCCCCTGGATTCTGGTTTCGCCCCTCGAGAGGGACCTCATGGCTTGAGCAAGACGCGATGTGGATTGGACGCGGTCCGGGCTCTCGGTACCTAAGCTGCGCCGGGACGAGGCAGCCAAAGAAACCGCGGAGTTCGTAGCCGTTGGCAAAGGCGAGCGCGCGACGCACGCCATCCTCGTCCTCTGCTATGGACATCCCGGATTTACGAGATGGCCACTGGAGGGTGCTGCTGCTGCTCATGTCGCGGCTACTATTATGTTAGCGGCGAGATTAAGTGAGATTGAAACAGAATGAAGAAATTCACGCTTCGAGTTTCTTACAAGTACCGACCAACGTTACGAGATCAAAGTCAGCTGACAAGCTGCCTGGAATGCCTTTCCTCAACGCAATTCCTCACTCTTAAAAAAAAAAAAGAGGGTTTTGAGAAGGTTACCAACAGGGTGCAACAACCCAATTTTACAACCTCAATCTGGTGAGGAAGGAAGTGCCTTGCTTATTACCTCTTAGAAGGAGACAGATAGTAGCGCCCCCATTTGAAATGCGTTTTTAGAAGGTAATGTTAGCCCCCCCCCCCCCGTCTCTTTCGACGTTTTCCTTTGGATTTCGTCGGCGGTGGAACGCTGGTACTTCTTGCTTTTTAGAAAGTGTGTTTTTGCGTAAAAACAAACGGAAAAAGCTGTTTTTGTATGAAATTTTCTTGGAGATTAGTTCAAAATGACAGGAGCATGATGTTTGGATAAACCTTTTGTTTACAGGGCTTTGCGGCACAATTAATGTTGTTTTTGTACAACCATGTCTCACCTGTGACTTCAGGTAGCGCGTCCCGATTTGGATGTATCGTGATTTTGGTTAAGGCTGCGGTCCCACGGCAGCCATCTTGAAGAGGGCGTTAGTTCAACCAATAGATGGCGACACGCACCAGTGAGGTGGCCGAAATATTGGTTCACGGTGGGATGGCTCGAGTACCATCACGTTCCCATCATGGCCTTGCTCGCGCCGTTGCCAGTTGGGCCATAGCCTCCTATACGGAGGCTATGGCACAGCCGTATAGAGGAGGCGCTGTGCTGTGCTCAGCTGGCGTGGCCCAGCAAACTCATGTATGCGAGAATATCAGGCTGATATGGGGACATGCGGTTCGGCGGTTGCCTCGGGCTTTCGCAATAAATATTACCAAGAAGGAATCAATTGTTGATTGACGTGTTAATATTTTGTCAATGAAAAATTCTTCTGCAGGAATGCACGCTCAGTAGACTCAATCTTCCAAGACACCAGTGGAAGCGGACGTCTAGTAGACTTCTTCGCGATCTACGGTACTTACCTCGCCATTATAGTGACTGACTGGAAAGTGACGTCACGAAATATTGTGTTTCACGGGATCCGGAAGATGTCTCTAAAGGTTGTTACATTATAGTTCTCAGAAAATAAGCGGCCGTTGCAATATTTTCGAAAGTGTCGACACACATAATGTTGTAAGTAGAGCTTAAGAGGAATATGATGAAAAGTATCAGAATAAATAGGAAGACGTTTATTTGCAATGAAGATGCTATGAATGAGCGGCGTTTAGCGACGGCAAGTGATGAGCATTCGGGAATTTATAAGTTCACATGAACGCTAACTATGAACATGCGGACAATGAAGACCTGTTTTGTCGGGAGCTGCAGTTGCGGTGATGACCTGATATCGGACGACTCGTGGCAGACGAACAGGCAAGTTTCTTCTCAGCGATTGGTAGGCGTCCAGTGTCAAGCACAGCACGTCGCTACCGACGTTGTCGACGTTTCGAGCACTTACCGCTTTCGACAAAAGTGTTGGCACCTGGGCTAACTTTGCGGAAAGACTCGAAGACTTCCTCGAGTCATGCGCCACCATGAACAGCAACTGAAAACGATCCACTATTGAGTCGGTAGGTGGCGAAACGTATCCGCATCTGCGGAGTCATGGTTGATGCGTACTGTAAGTGATTGGAAGTTTACACGATGCATGCCACGACGTCCAAACGCGTCATTGACGTTCTACGCTCTCTTTTCGCTACTTTTGGCCTACCGAAAATACTTTTCTTTGATAACCCGCCGAATCTTCATTCAAATAAAATAAACAAGTTTTTGAGAAAAATAAAAACGGGCATCAGACACCACATTAGTGCGCCATACCATCCTGCAACTAGCAGGCAAGCAGAACAGATGGTGTGTGAAACGAAGAAAGCCTTCTTGAAGCTTACGGAAGAAGCAGTTCAGTGAAGAATTGCCAGGTTCTTGTTCCGGCACCACGCGACGGTCTCATCTTCCACGAGAAAAACACCCGCCGAAGCAATGTTCGGCGGACGACGAGCAACACCCCTCGAGCTAATGACACTATGGCCTACGAACGAAGGTCGAGAGATTCCCAGATCGGGAGTAACGGCAGTTTATTCGATCGGACAAGTCGTCTACGTGAGGAATTTCAGTGGAAGTCCGGCCTTTCATGTAAAACTTGAGTAGAAAAGGCTCTATGTTGTTTGGCCAGATGGTGTCATCCTTCTGAATACGTTGGATATCAATGCCCTTGAGTGTAAATATAATGAAATCACAAAAATCTCTTTGTGTATTGTGTAACTGCCCTTGTATTTCGTGGCAGAAGCTATGGTGGTGATTTGGAGCTTTCATATAGGGCTCCTTTTTATTTTTCGTCTCATACTCTTTTGCGGTTTCGGTAGGCTATAAGAATCTTTTGGAACGGGGACACTTTACCTCAAAGAGGCCGTTTCTTCCAGACAGTCCATCAGGGGATGCTGCTTGAAATCTGTCCTTCATTATAATGAATAAGCTGCACTTTCGCGCAGTGCAGTTTTCATGTTCCACGTACAATTCTAGCATATTCTGTTGCGGGTGAAGAAAAGTCTTTGGGTACACGATACTTGAAACAAGCCTGGCACTGTACGTTGTGGTTCGATACCCACTAATGTCGTCGTCCTTATAGAGTCTCATCATTTAATCATTACCTCGTCACCTCATATTGCTTTTCATCAACAATAAGTACAATAGGCTCCCGCCATATCACAATACGATTGAGTCGTTCAGTCCTTCATTATGGTTATTATTTATATAATGTTAATACGTTACATTACCTTAAGACGATCGACGTCCATCGTCGATCTTCAAATGTAGCGGTATATGAATTAGACGCACAATCACAAAGAACAGAGCGCGCCATCTCTTTTCTTTGGATCGTCTTTTGAAACCAGCGCAAGCTGACATTTCCTCTTCTGAGACGGTTAGAACGGTCACACATAGAACCTGCGTTTCTCCTGCCCGGCCACTTCCTCCTCTCATCATGTGTAGTTGGTCATAACTAAATAAGCTATAATATTGGTGTATTAAGGCCGGTTCAGACACTTGCGTTTGAGTGCGTTTGACTGCGTTGCGGCGAGAACCGAAAGCGAGTCACTGGCACATCTGTGCTTCGTATGAAGCGTGAAATCTAATTCAAGGAATCTTCTTGGCACGCGATATAAGAAGCAGGGATGTCCTGGTGTCTCGCTGCCGCAACGCAGTCAAACGCAGTCAAACTGCAACTGTGTGAACCGGGCTTTACTCATATTTATTTTCAGTTTCAGTCAGGGGAAAGGAGGTTCGCGGGAACTATACTTCGTTTCAGCTTGGGTCCAGACGCAGCCGATGCTACGAGAGCGAGCGTGTGGCCCTGAACAGTGCTTGCATTGCACGAGCACGCGTGCTTAGCAGGGACGCTGAAAGCCCGGAGCTCGCGCTTGTAGCATCGCCTGCGTCTGGACCCAAGCTGAAACGAAGTATAGAACCGCTAAATGAGCTGCGCTTAGAGTATCGGCACTCCGTTCCCCTACATTGTTGTGGGCGCCGCCATTTTGGTGCTTGTGCAGAGCAGACGACACTGCCGATCGTCATGATTCAAAAGTGCGACTTCCTCAGCATTAGATTCGGTGTTAGGAGGCTCATGTAATATTGCTTTGCTTTGTCGCGAACTGTTTTAACATTTGTGGAGGACGAAAAAGAGTTTCCTGTGATTTCAGATAAAGCTTCATATAACTGGCAACCATAATTTTAAGCCACAATATGGTCAAGTGTCGCTACTCTAAAGCGTAGCTAATTTAGCGGCGCTAGCGGAAACATTGAGGAAGAGGCAGGTGTCAAAGGGTAGTGGCTTGTGAAACCCACGGGGCTTACGTCATGGCCCCTTCAGGTATTACAAGCTCCTTGAACAATTGGGCATGAATAGTGTCATTAAATAAGCTACGCTTCAGAGTAACGATACTTGCGCATCTTGTGGCTTAAATCATGGTTGGCAGTTATCTGGAGCTTTATCTAAAATCACAGAAAACACTTTTCCGTCGTCCACAAATGTTTAAACAGTCTGCGACAGAGCAAAGCTATATTGCATCAGCTTCCTGACACCGTATTTAATGCTGAGGAAGTTGCACTTTTGAATCATGACGATCGGCAGTTGCGTTTGCTTTGCACAAGACTCAGAATGGCGGCGCCCACAACAATGTTGGGGAACGGAGTGCCGATGCTCTAAGCGCAGCTCATTTAGTGATTCTATAGTGCGTTGCAAGCTAAGAATGAAGGGCGAGGGTAAGACGGGCCGGGGAGGAGGAAGCAGACGGAACGCTAAAGAGAGAAGGAGGTTTCCCCTCTCTTCTCTAGCGTTCCGTCTGCTTCCTTTCGAACGACATCAATCCCACAAAACAGTATTAAAAAGAAGACGAGTAATATGACCTGCCAAAAAGTACATAAACTGCCACATTCAGTGGGATCGTGGCCTTAAAGGGGCGATGCAACAATTTTTGTACTTTGCGCAAATACCTCTTAAAACGGATCCCTGACGTTAATGACCTATGAAACACGCGTTCGTTTTTCACCCCACGCAATAGAAGTCCCAGAAAAAAATTAAAGAAAAACGAGCAGCGTTCACTCCCTCAACTCGCAGCCAGAACAAGCGGCCACGTGATCTGGAGCCGATTATATGCCGCCAATGTTGATCATAGCCACGCGCTGGTGTTGGCAAAGCACAGTACACGCGCTGAGTTCCAGACATTGTTATGGCTCGGCTATTGTCGTCGTTGCAGCGATTGGACACGGGCCACTACCCGAATGGTTCTCGAGCTAGTAATTATCACGAGCCCAAATCGAGTGCCCACGCAATGCTCGGGTCCAATCTATGATCAGCATTCAAATATCGTCATATGGGTGTACTGCGATCCCCACTTTACGTCATCATATTTTGCAAAGGAGAGATTGAATGAATATGATCGGTTTTGTCCTTGAAATTACACCGCAACAAAGGAGTTTCTTGGCCAGTGGCGTTGCGTTTGAGTATCCTTGAGTCCCAGGTGTGCCAGTAAGCTCGTGTAAAGTGAAAAACATTCCCATTGAATATCGTTGCACCGCTCCTTTAAAGTGGCCTTGAACTTAATATTGGGCTGGGTTAAATAATTTAAATTTGGAATCTTGCGAATCGCCTATCGTTTGGTGGGCCAAGGAAAAGAAGGTAGAAAGTCAAAAGCCTGTTTTTAGTGTAGGAAAATTCGACAATATAGCGGATTATTTCGTAGCTCCTTTCCTTCGAAAGCTTTTCGCAGTTTCAGTGAAATACATTGGCGATACCCAAAGCACGCCAGCCGAACCCAGCTCACGCATCAATCTATCGACGAATATTTAGTTTCGCGTTCGAGGCCAGTGAGCGCCCCGACGGAACTTATCATCGCTCGCGAATGCCGAGTTCCATGGTGAGCTTCGAAAGGACGGTGGAATCTTGGAGTCATCGTTTCCGTTGTCTAAGCACGTGAGGACCGCGTGATTTGTCATTTCGCTTTCGAGTGGAGGTGGAAAGCTAAGAAGGAAGAAGTTGAAAAATCATTTCATGGCCCCTTTAATGTCAACCTCTGTCTCCATTCATATTCTGTATTAAAAATAATGGAGTAGTATGAATTGGAACATTACTGTCTAAAAAGAGTGATCTCTTCTTCCTTCACGCGTCTCAGACCGACGTCCTGGACTAAAAGAACTGAATAAAGATGTTTAGTCTCTCTCTCTATCTCTGTTTCACGTGTCTTCTCGTCCGCAGATGCACATAGAAAGAGACACAAAGTGTGAGTGAGAAATATTGACCAACGTGATCCGGCGGCTTTCCCACCGAGTTACGTTTCTTTGGGGTCAATTACATGCAGAACCAAGGATCGTGGGTTCAGTCTCCACCCCTGCCCGTTTCGATTTTGATGAGCATCGTACCGGCGTGCGGTCGTGTATCACTACTGCGTGGTGCACGTTGAAGACCCCGAGTTAGCGGTTGCACTGCCGCTATCTACCCATCTACAGATGAGACACCAGATCCCCACTGAGACAGTCTAAGTTCAGGCTGTATAAACATATATCCACACCCCCATTTGTTTTTCTTTGTGTGCGTGTGTGTGTGTGGTTGGAGGGGGGGGAATTACATTGGGCTGCACTCGCAGTGGGTACGCCGTGCACAAATTTATTACAGCGTCCAGACGATTACTTCGTTAAGCCTTTCCAAACTCACTCATTATCTACAGATTGGATCTTGCGAATAAAAAAAAGATATTACCAAGTGATCTAACCATTCAGATCCTGGGCCAGTGCCTTCTTTGGTTAAGTACAACTAGGGTGCCTCAATGTCCTTCTGTTTAGAGTGATGCCACCCTTTGTAGTACCCGATGCCGACAGCACCCGTTCACGGGTTAAATACACAAAAAAATCTACGCAAACAAAATGTCACCATAGCACAGCAAGCGCCTCAAACGTGTAGATGTCTGCAAGATGCGAAAGATTCAGCTAGTGGAAAAGTGGCAGCCCGGGGACTAGCCGATTCCGGCGAACACCTTCGAAGAGAAAGGAAACGAGTCCAACTTCGGCGCATCCGTACCGAGGCGCGCGTCACGCCAGGCGATCAGTACCACATCAGCCTCCTCAGCAATGACGACGGACGCAGCCTCCGCGGTCCATCCGGACCCGCGATGTCAGAGACACAAGGATCGAGACGCTACCCGAGGAAAGAGACCCAAGAGACTCGTGTGATTGGACGCAGCTCCGCAGGGCGAAGCCGAACGCCGGACGAGGACTCTCCAGTCCCTTCTGGACTTCGTATGCCAAGGCAGATCCGAGGGACTCCATGATATAACACCCCTCATGCCCCATCGCACAGTCATCCCTGCATCACTCATAATCACGCAAGAACGAGGCCGCCAGATCCGAGGATCACCGCGGCGCGGATAATCTTTCTACTCGTAGTTCTTGGCTATCAATAAAAGTGTTCTACCTACCTACGCTCTTTCACGCGCTTCTGAACAAGAAATAAAAATAAAAGTGTGGGACAAAATGAACAGATGTCTCTACCCTAAGCAAAGCGCAAATGAAGGCACCCTAAGTGCACACAAAGACACTAGAAAACGACAACCACGAGTGAGTGAGATATTTTGCACTCCCAAGATGTTTATAATTCTACTATATGGCACTGCCACGATGCTATTGCTCTCACATTTAGTTAGGATGTACTCCGCGATATTCTTTCTGTTCCGCTTCAGATAGCGCACCTCGAAGGAGACGGAAGGAAGAAAAAGGAGAAGGCAAAGCGCGCGCATGCCACGCGCCGGTGCGCTCGCGGAAGCAGATTCATGGAACGGCCAAGTAAGCGAGACGTGTCCCTTTCCCTATCCGGCGATTCATCATCTCGTTTAACGTACGTACATAACACAGGGGCAAGTAACATACCGCGGACAATATGAGCAGAAACAGTCCGTCACGCTTCTTTGGAGCACCTGCCAGTATCTTTTAGGGAGGGAGAGATGTGGTCCGAACTACAATCTACAGGGTGAAAACAAGGAGACGGCAGGCTCTTTAAATCGACCGGAAAATTCGGTTTCTTAACCTATCGCGCTACGACTTTGTGCAGCGTTGCCCACAGATGGTGCATTTTTTTCGTAAAATTTGCAAAGAACGAACTTACCTGAGAAAAAAGTAAAGAAAGAAAAAGGCTTAGCTCCTATGGAAACGCAGCGACGCCACCGGTCTGCAAACAACACGGCGCCGTTTCACACGGGAGACAAGAGATGGCGCAAGCGGTCGCGACGCCAACTGCCGCCAACGAACGAGCAGACGACGCCGAGAGCCATCGTGTTTAGCAGACAAGGAACTGCAGTTCCTTGTTGTTACCGCGCCTGTTTTTGTTTCTGTGACTGTCGCCGCCTGCGGAACGCGAGCCGCTTTTGAGTCGAAAGGATCGTCTGCTAAAGTGCCGGCTCTCGGCGCCGTATGCTCGTTCGTTGGCGGCGTTCGTTGCGCCATCTCTTGTCTCCCGTGCGAAACGGCGCCGTGTTGTTTGAAGACCGGTGGCGTCGCTGCGTTTCCATAGGAGCTAAGCCTTTTTCTTTCTTTACTTTTTCCTCAGGTAAATTCGTTCTTTGCAAATTTTACGAAAAAAATGCACCATCTGTGGGCAACGCTGCACAAAATCGTAGCGCGATAGGTTAAGAAACCGAATTTTCCGGTCGATTTAAAGAGCCTGCCGTCTCCTTGTTTCACCCGGTATTTCGCTCGAAGTCCGACCGCAGCCAACCTTGGGACTCGATGAGGGCAATCCAGCAGCGCCGAAAATGTATCGTCATGGCGATCGTCCCCATAATCAATGATCCATGGGCATCCTTTTTCCTTTTTCTTTGTTCTTTATGAGCGTGATTGTTTTAGCCAGTGATCTGGTCGGTGGCAGGTTAAGACTTAAAGTGGAGGCTCCTGCCACCTCTTTCGCTTAAGCAGACCGAACGCTGGAGAGGAGGCGACTTCGTCTCCAGCGTTCGCTCTGCTTGCTATGCGGAGCGCAAGTCGGTCTGCCTCCTTTTGCAGGAGTTGTGGTGACGTCAAAAAGACGCCGAGCTCGGATTGGCTACTTCTGACGGAAGGACAGTGGGTAGACCTCGAGACAGCTAGCTTGCTTTGAGGTCTACCCTCTGTCCTTCAATCGGAACCAATCGGAGCTCGGCGTTCTGACGTCACCATGACTCCCTGCAAAAGAACGAACGGACTTGCGCACCGCATAGCAAACGCCCCAAACGACGAGGCCGTGACGACGACTTTCGGCCCTTTTTGATTGGCTTTTTCGGATCCTCGGCTGCGGTCGGAACTTTTATTACGAAACTAAGTAAAGTGATGGAATGCCAAGGTGAGGTCCCGTACTTGGGTCCGTTTGACAAAGTGAGAGATAAGTTATGCATGTGGGGACCGCAGAAAAAGAAGGCCGAATCGGTTGTTTTAGCTTATCCGCAAGTTCCAGTGAACATGGGGGGCGCACTGATCACGCCAACATGGCGGTGAGTAGGGTGATAATTCCGCAATGCCGGTAGGCGCTAGTAACGTGTAAACGAAAATTGTCTAGTTCTCTGCTTTTTACTCTGTACGACGCGATCACCGTCCCAAGCAATGTCTATAGTGATGCTACTGGGGAAAGGAAGGATCGAGCTGATCGTGTGTAAGAAATGTCGTCTCACCCAACTAGAAAAGAAATATAGATGTCACGGGACCTCTATTTAGCGCACTGGCGACGCTTAGTATGCGTCTTGTTTGTGCTAATAATTGGTTTAACTTTATATGTTCATTATCACCGCTTTTAAGGAAGGCGGCTCCGTAGCTGGAACTTGCGGATACTTTCTGCGTGGTACCAGCAGACGGGACTGTACTACAGGCAGCCGATCTCTGTTCTTCGCGCTATTCGTAATTTTAATGTCTTGTATCTGGCGCATCTGATGCTATCTACGAGTACGACCGAGAAAGTGAAACCCTGTTTTCCCGCACGATAACGGTGGTTATAGAATGCGAAAGACGATTACGTTTCCTGGATAAGAAGATTTATTCATTTATTCAAAATACCCCTAAAGGCGCTTTGTATGAGAGTATTACATAGGGGGGGAGCAAATATATCATAGTACACAGAAAAAACACAAACAGCACACGGAAACATTATGAGAACAAGAAATAAAAAAAGAATGCGCAGAATTAGTATAACTGCGCACGAGCTCTTGAAAGTTAGACATATCTAGTTCAGTTGCAATGTGAGCACCGAGCGGGTATGTTGATCCTTTCGATTATGGTTCGTCTTATGAATGATCGTGCATAACTAGATGAGTGACATCTGATGCGCTTTGCTTTGAATAAATGATCGCGACGTGGGAAGATAATGGGGGTGTTTTTAAAAAATGCTCGTGAAGCGATGCATGGTGATAGGGCTTGTGAAATAATGAAATAACGCGATAGAAAAGAAAATCCAGATATATTCATAAACCAACGTTCACGGCCGTCAAACCAAGTAATGGGATGCTGAGGGACTGTGTCATTTATTTAAATTGAAAAAAAATATATCAGCAAGAAGGAAAACCAATCTGCTTTTCATGGTCACAGTTTTTTTCCTCTGAAATAATTGCCACAAGCAGACACTTGCCTTTTTTCTGGGCTCGAATAAATGTTTTTTCCATCTAGATTGCGTCATGTACTCAAATGTTCGTATCTTATCAACACCTCCTGTGCGACATTCACGGGAGCTTCAGGTTTCTGCGATGCGCTATTTGAAAGAAAAACACAAAAGGGGCTTTGTTTTCCGAGACAGTTCGGCGTTCAAGAAACACTCGTGCATGGATGATGCGCAACTCTGCCAAAACTCTCTTTCTCAGGAGCAATGCAGCTTAAC
>JAZHYW010003138.1:0-19134 GCA_037355805.1 Ixodes ricinus
AATTAGTTAATCTTAATAATAATATAAAGTTCGTTTATTTCTATTAAGTCATGCAAATTAATAGCTGCGATTAATTTCAGCTACACCCAGGTTCCGTTTATTCTCACAAGTTAGGTCAAATAAAAATTCTACAAGTTCTCAACAAATTTTACTATAGTTAATAAACAAATGGAAACGATATCGCATGCAACAAAACAAGTTTCATATTATACGGATACCAGAAAAGCTGGACTGAAGCCTAAACGCTACCTTGTTTATGTTTACGTTTGCATAAAAAAGGTATAAAAATAATAACTACATTTTGTGTGCCCGTTACAGCCTTTATTCTACTGTAATTGATATCCCTATAAACAATGTGCTTGTCAATGTCTGCTATTTAAAATTCCATTTACAGGACATACCTGATGTAACCTTAAACCGCCGCCATTAGATCGACCATGAAGCATAAAAAACCTGCATTGTAATTTGCAAATATAATAAACGAGGGATACCTATATTTTTAATTTTTTCGACTATATATATGAGACTTCGTTTGCAAGTTAAGCATGACTCCTTCTAATCTGCGAAAAAAAAATTGAACTAAAAAACCATGCGAAAATCGCCAGAGGTGCAATTATTTCATTGTTTCAGTGAGCCTGGTATCTGTCTATGTAATATATTGAGTAGTTTGTTCTAGTAACGCGGAAACACGTTGAACACTGGCGAAGATTAGACACAACGTATAGTGAACACACCATAACCTAGATAATATAATTATAAAGATCACATAAAAACGTTCTCCCGTACTGCGCCGCTTGCTCGCAATTCCCGCGGAAACAACGCAAACACCACCGTGATTTACTATGCTATCTTGCGGGGTATGTGGTTCGTTTCACCGTGAATTAATCGAATTATGTCATGCACTCTTTACGACATAAACAACACTCCGGTGTTTGTTTACATCCACCTTTTTCAGAGCTTTCGTAATTGACAGGTGTTATGTCCCATGTTTTGTTTGTGTTCAAACCGGAAATAAATTGGAGCAATTTTCCTATTTAGACTTCATGAAACCGTATCTTGCTTTCACGTGCAGTGTGGCAAGAGTTACTTCCGGAACGATTTAAAGTGCGCAATCAAAAATATATAGCAAACTTGGTTTTGATATTTACTCATTACTTCTGAAATTCGTTAAGCAAACCATACTTCACAAATTTCGGCGGCAAAACTGCAGCAAAATACCGCGTTCTTTTTTCATTTTTTTTTCTTCTTTTTTTTAAGGTAGGGACGCAAGACCCGGCAGTGATTATACAGGAGAAGGAGTATGCTATCTTGCCATTTTGCCACATGAAATTTCTGTTCAGCCCTAAAAATACAGTGTCGTTTAGCTTGACAATTCATGAACTGGCGACATAAATGTAGGCCAACGATATTTGGTATCTGTTCATTTATTGCGCTGGATTGAATTAGAAAAACGTACTGTTTGAGCACAATCGTAGTAGAAACATCTGCGAAAATTTTCAAGGAACAACTAAGCGCAAAAATAATGTATCATTTCGCACGCCACAAGTGTTACTAATCAGTTGTTTCTCATGACAAGGCAGAAATAAATCAGTCTTTCAACCTTGTTTGTTTATCAGGTAAACACTAAGTGCCGCCTTTTTTCATAACCTAGAACGTCGACTTAAACGAGCGAGAATGAAGCCCTGTATTTCTCTACAGCAACCATATCTACGCTTCAAGAGACAACAAGAATTGCCATATTTTCGCTCTACCTCTCAACTAGTAAACAAACCACGCTGCAAGCACCGTTGCCTTCTACAGGGTAAGGTCGAAGAAATGAAACCCGGTTTTTTGGTCCGTATAAAATACGCATCGCAGAAAGCTGAAACCCCGTGAGAAAGTGGTTCTAGCGGTGAAGACAAAATGCCAAAGTGTGAGCGCATGACGTTACCTAAATTAAAACGCACAAAATGAAACTAAAAATTCTTTATGAGCCTCACGTCCACCTAAGCCTAATATTCATCAAACTAATTTTAAATTGCGGGCGCCCCTAGTATTTATTTAGGTTAAAAAAACTTGTCAGTTAGAGGATATTGATTTATTTCTTGCAGACAAGTTTATTTACTGACATGATTGCTATAGGCCCCCATATTCTCAAATTTAAATTCGATGAATCTTAGGTGGCAGATAGAAAAAAATATTGCTTTTTTGTTGTATCTTCGATCCAGAAATTGTCATGTACTCTAACTTTCTCATTTTCCAACCACGGCTAGCGTCGCATTCTTCATTGTTTTAGCTTTCTGCTATGTGTATTTTAGTGATGCAAGCCGATAACCCGGGGTTTATTTCTTCAAGTTATCACTATAATTATGCCCTTTACCACGCGAACTTCATGTTTAAACGTCTGTATGTAAGGAATATATAATATTATCAAGTTGAGAGCAGTGGCGTCAATGCTACTCTCTTGGGTAGGAGGAACAAACTTCGCGAGCCACTAACGTACGAAATTTCGGAAAAGTACAATGCATCAAAAGTAAAAAAGAAAGAAAAAAAAACTTGAGGAACTTCAATTTATTTTAATTAAAAGTTACAATAAAACTTGCTGTGAAGACAATGCGAAAACACGACACAAAGATATCGTGAGCTACATGGCCATTTTCTCAGCTCAGTTGGAATAAGTAAGCGCTATATTAATATTTTTTTAGCGAATGATTATCTTACCAGAAATGAAATTCAAACCATAATCAGTAAAAACGTTTTTGTAGCGTGAGCTACACTGGCCGAGGTTGAGCAGTTCCGGGTGGCTCGCATAATGAGCCGTGCTGCGCATGCGCGAGGAGCAGTGACGTCACACGGCGCACAGCTGGCGCGCCGGAGCCGCCGCCGCCGCGCGCTCCGCCGCCGGCGCGTGCGCCTCGCCGGTCTGCGCATTCCAGAGGAGTGACGTCATAGCCGCGGCAGACGCACTGGCGCCGCCGCGTGCCCAGCTGTGCGCCTCCGCTGCGCAGTAGCCAAGTCTGACGCTGCACCGGAGCCGCTTTACAGCGCCTCTCATTTTGTGCGCATAAGCTCACGCTACGTATATCCTGGCATAGCCGAGCTAAGCCACCGCAATTTTTTTTTTAGGCGGCCCAGATAATTGAGCGAATTTAATTCTCATACCCGAGTAATGTTCAGTCAAAATTTGCCATAAGTTATTTTTTTAATATTGTCATTTTAGTGAAAGCCATCTTAAGAACCACGGCCGCGGTCGCCACTCATCCCCTCATGAGCACCGCTTATTCTGTAAGATTTCATCGTCATCCATAACTCGGTAACATTTCGTCAAAAAGTAAAATAATCGTGATCACCCCCATCCGATTTATAAAAAAATGAAACGATTTTTATACTTTCGCTCAATACTAGTCAGAATCACTCCCTAACGTTAATAAGCGAATAAACTTGTCTTAGTTTTTCTTTCTAAGCAATGGCAGTCGGCAAATAAATTCGAGAAATGTGAGCATGGTTCATCTACTGAACCCGGAGCCAGAACAAGCGGCCACGTCGCCTAGCTGGTGCCTATCGAACGCCGCAAACTTTAATCAGAGCTACGCGCTGGGGTTGGCAGAATAGAAAACGCGTGCTGACCTCCAGTCATTGTAAGAGTTCGGCTCTTCTCATCACCGCAGTGGTTGGATACGAGGCACTAACCGGGTGTCCGCCGAGACATTCATTGTTACGAGACGAAGTCGAGTGCTCACGCAATTCCCGTGTCCAATCCATGAGCCGCGCTCGACTGTCGTCAGGCGGGTTGTTTCGATCCCGCAAATGCGTCAGCAAGCTTTGCGAAGGTAAGACTGAAAGAGTATACTTGGGTCAGATTTGGGCCAGTATGCCTCTGTAAGGTCATGAACATTTATTTATTTACTTATTTTACCCTCAGGGCCAGAGGCATTACAGAGGGGAGTGGTGAAAAAATAAAACAGTACAATGACAAAAACAAGCAATAATCAAATAGATAAGAAAGGGGAAAAAACATGGTTACTGACACTTGAACAAAATAGAGCACAATCAACAATTGATGCCATTGATGCCGGCAACTGGTTCCATTCCCTTGAAACGCTCGGGAGAAATGAGGCAAAACATTTGTTATACCGGCGAGAAGGAGGGCCTACTTTGTGACGTTGATCAAGACGAGCTGAAACGAATGATGGTGGGGTTATTAGCTGATTTCTGAGTGGGGAGTTATGGTGGAATATTTTTTGAAAAAGACAAGTGCTAACAATTCTACGGCGATGGGCAAGACTAGGTAAAAGTAAAGTGTTTTTCATTAATGTCACACTTGCTGTGTGGTTATAATTAACCAATATAAAGCGTGCGTATTTGCTCTGGATGAATAATCATTCCAACCCGATATTGTTTCATGACCCATAAAGCATAAAGGACTATCGGTGATATCCTTTACGTACCATTTTTATGTCGTGGTATTAGGAGATGTGAAAAAAAATCTTGATTGACTAAGATCATCATAGCAAGAGCAAGTTATGACGTAACTACTAAATTTTTATTATTAAAACACATAAAAAGTTTTAAAGTATAGTGACTGACAACCTAAGAAATGCGGATCGTGGTGAATACCGAGAATCTAATTATCATTCTGCAGCTAACGAGGTTGTTTCATCACCCAATCAGAACGCCCCAAAATGAATTACGAGTCAAGTAGCGCGAACAGGATAAGCCGCGGCCTGTGTTTCTTCGGCTGGGCGTCAGGAACCATACACATTTTGAATCTATTCACATTGTTAATAAAACAAATTTCTGCCATAATCTCCTCCGATTCGAGTGATTGTGGTCCTCGACGAAATGATCTCTGCTGTCCTAGATTCGATTCTGCGGTTTACGTACTTGACGACTTGCTATTGAACCGCGCTGTGGCCCACAACCTTCGGTCGCGGATGCCACCGACGACGCCTTGGATGCGGTGGCGATAGCTACATTATTTGCCATATCCGAGCATTTGGAACCATCCCCGCATATCGTGGTCTCTTTCCTCGGGTGAAGAAACAGAACGAGAGGCAGAAAATCGAAATCACCAGTCTCTTGACTCAATTCCGGACACAGTCGTTGGGCACTCCCATTTCTACGGAACACACAAATATTGAGACGACGTCGAGATGCGCCATTTACATGCCACAGGAAATTGAATGGTAAAATTTGGCGGTTTGACGACAAAATTTGGCGCCCAGCCAATTATTTGTAATTTTTTTTATTGTGCGCTTTTATTACGGACGTGTGAAATAGGTGGGACGTGCAGTTTTGCGTTTACCTCATTTGGTTTTCGCTCCATCGTACAAATCGGCATAATTGTTGTTCGCAGGTTCTAGCGCAGAGTCGTCAAGTTTGGACGAGACTCGACGTTAGAGAAACTCGGCGCCTGTCACGGGGCAATTTATTGACAGGTTAGTTCCCATGTGGTTAGAGTTTGACGCTCGTGTGCTATGCGGGTAGAAACCGAGGGAGAGGAGGCTGACGAGAGAGCGCGCGGGTGCGTCAGCACACAGCTCTGGTTGGAATGATTAGTGGCTCTCTACTGCACTGTTCGAACGAGTTTGAATGCTAACGCCTAATGCCGGACGCCGGTGTTCGGCTCTCGAACGCGTTCGAAGAGTGCGCAGAGACAAAGGCTGCTAGCTTCGCGTCTACCCACTAATCATTCCAACCAGAGCTTGGCGTTCTGACGTCCCCGCGCCCTTTCGTCTCCTCCTCTCCCTCATTGTCTAGCCGCGTAGCGAGGGTTTAGTTGCATGCTTACTATCGACCAACACACTGTTTCCAAACATGCCCGCGTTTGCCCACACCGTGTTTGGGCACTGCGCGTGCGCAGAAACCAGATTTGCCGGAGGCATCTGCGCATGCGCAGTGCCTACAGCAGCGCCACCGCAGTGGTAGGGTGGTAAGCTGGGCTAGTTGGTACTGGTTACACATGATAAAATCAGCGAACAACGTTGGGAAGCTGTTGAAGAAAACAGAAGACAGGACAGACGCTGAAACTCACAACTCTATGTATCTTCGAAAGAAGAAGAAAGAAAAGACACAGAAAACACAGGCACGTGCAAATGGCTAGCGAACTCCGGAGCGCGCTCCGGGGCGCGAGGCTATAGCTGTAGACATTCAACGCTTTAAAAAGGATATTTCTTTTGTGATAAAGCCAATGAAGGCTGACTCACAGCGCTCCCCCAAACCTTGTATAATGAACGCCTCATAAATTTCTCTGGTAAGTTTTTCCCTAAATCTACCTATAATATTAGTATTAGCCAATGTTGGACCACGCGAACTATTTTCGACGAGTGCCAAAGTGCAAGTGACCTCCTGCGTTGGACAGGATCTAAGTGATAGGGAATGTTCACACGAAGCCTGTCGTTGATGCACTGCCGTCCAGTTTGTCCGACATAGGTTCTACCACATGACAACGGGATGCTGTACACCACGCACGAGGTACGGGGCACAGACGCTGAAACTCACAGCTCTATGTATCTTCAGAAAGAGAAAAGAAGGAAAAGACACAGAAAACACAGGCACGTGCAAATGGCTAGCGGACTCCGGGGCGCGCTCCGGAGCGCGAGGCTATATCTTTCTATATTCAACGCTTTAAAGAGGATATTTCTTTTTGTGATAAAGCCAATGAAGGCTGACTCTGACGCTCCCCCAAACCTTGTATAATGAACGCCTCCTCGATTTCTCTGGTAAGTTTTCCCTAAATCTACCAATAATATTAGTATTAGCCAATGTTGGACTCCATGAACATTTTCGACAGTGTAAAGGCAAGTGACCTTTTGTGTTGGATCTAAGTGATAGGGAATGTTCACGAAGCCTGTCGTTGATACACCGTCCAGTTTGTCCGACATAGGTTCTACCACATGGCAACGGGATGCTGTACACCACGCACGAGGTACAGGGCTGAGACGCTGAAACTCACAACTCTATGTATCTTCGAAGAGAAGAAGAAAGAAAAGACACAGAAAGCACAGGCACGTGCAAATGGCTAGCGAACTCCGTTGCTCGCTCCGGGGCTTGAGGCTATGGCTGTAGACATTCAACGCTTTAAAAGGTGTATTTCTTTTTGTGATAAAGCCAATGAAGGCTGACTCACACAGCGCTCCCCCAAACCTTTTCTGATGAAGGCCTCATAAATTTCTCTGGTAAGTTTTTCCCTAAATCTACCAATATTATTAGTATTAGCCAATGTTGGACTATGAACATTTTTGACAGTGTAAAGGCAAGTGACCTCCTGTGTTGGATCTAAGTGATAGGGAATGTTCCCGAAGGCTGTTGTTGATACACCGTCCAGTTTGTCCGGTATAGGTTCTACCACATGACAACGGGATGCTGGCTGCACGCACTTGGTACAGGGCACAGACGCTGAAACTCACAACTCTATGTATCTTTGAAAGAGAAGAAGAAGAAAGAGCCTGAACAGAAACACAGGCACGTTCAAATGGCTAGCGAACTCCGGAGCGCGCTCCGAGAGACGCGGGCTATAACTTTAAGACTGTTCAACGCTTTAAAAAGGATATTTCTTTTTGTGATAAAGCCAATGAAAGGCTGACTCACACAGCGCTCCCCCAAACCTTGTATAGTTAACGCCTCATAAATTTCTCTGGTAATTTTTCCCTAAATCTACCAATAATATTAGTATTAGCCAATGTTGGACTACATGAACATTTTCGACAGTGTGAGGCATTGACCTCCTGTGTTGGATCTAAGTGATAGGGAATTTTCACGAAGTCTGTCGTTGATACACCGTCAGTTTGTCCGACGTAGGTTCTACCACACTTTGGCTGTGGGATGCTGTACACCACTTTGGGTGCAGGGCACAGACGCTGAAACTCACAACTCCTATGTATGTTCGAAAGAGAAGAAGAAAGAAAAAGACACTGAAAACACAGGCACGTTCAAATGTTTCGCGAACTCCGGAGCGCGCTCCGGAGCGCGAGGCATCGCTAACCTTAGACATTCAACGCTTTAAAAAGGATATTTCTTTTTGTGATAAAGCCAATGAAGGCTGACTCACACAGCGCCTGTTTCAGCGTCTGTGCCCTGTTGCCTCGTTCGTGGTGTTCAGCATCCCGTTGTCATGTGGTAGAACCAGAGTGTCGAACCGAGGTTTATCGGTTCGGTTCCGGTTCGGGTTCACGGATTTCGGTTCAGCTCCGGTTCAGTTCCGGGAGCGAAAAATAACGGTTCGAACCGGTTTGAACCGGTTCGAACCGGTTTGAACCGCTAAACTGAGAATATATTTTGCGCGTTCCTTTGGCAATAGGCACTTTTTCAAGAGTGAAACGAGTAACTATATAGCTTTTTATCATTTGTTGAATCCACTTTTTTTTTTCAGGTACCAAAAATAAATTGCGTTGTTTAATTTCGATGAAACAGTAAATGAAAAGCTAGATAAACATATATGACTGAACATCTATTTCTTTTTACCTCAGTTGCACATATTTTACCTGAATCCAAAGGTTATAACTCTGGTGGGTCATCTAAAATGCGCGTGATTAGTAGACCTTTGCGTCGCAATATTAAAAGTCGAGTCCTGCTGTGCTCTTGTACTTAGAAATTAATTAGTCCATACAATCATGAAATGGGCACGTTCTCGCCATTAATATTCTGAAATCTAGATCATAAAATGCGTTTCCCAATATATATGATGACGATGCAACTGAGCTTAAAGCAATAATATTTTCAAAATGTCAGGAAAGTTTTAGGACGAACCCTTTCAGTCCACCTTTTATAGAAACTCTGAGCGGCAAGCACAACGCTTGCTTTCCTGACCAATATTGTTTACACTCAGCGCCGTGATGCAGGCGAATAATAATGCAGAAAAGAGTGACCTTCATATTCAGTTCGGATATGACCGAAAATAGAGCGCATTGAAGTGCACCTTTTCGACATAGCTTGGCGTTTGATGTTTGTTCTTGACAAGATGCCGGTAAATTCAATTTGTAAATAAGCATCACCCTTGCTAATTGGTTATTTGTTGTTAAATACAACAAAGTGGTATTTCATAGTCTACTCGACATTACAGCTACTTAACTGGTCACTTTCTGACGGTCTGCGTGCGCAATCGTCATAGTTCTGCCACGCGCCACTGTGTATGTACTTTGTTTTCATCCAGCCCACAGACACATAAAATTGTTGTTCATCAAATAAAAGAAGCAACAGACTTCTATATGTTTGAGAAGTTGAATATGCGTCAGGAACACAAGTTATTTAAATCAGCTTCAAAATGAAAAAAAAAGTGCACAAGTTTCTCACAAATTACTTATACACGTGCCTCTCGAGGATAAAAATCGTCGGAAAAGAACTTTATGGTGATAGGCCCTTTATTTATGTTGTCAAGTCTTCAGGTAGTAAGAAAATATTTGTTATTGTTATCAATAAATTTAACTGTATGAAGTTCACATAACCGCTTCAGACCGACACGGGAGGACGATACTCGAAAATACGCCATCTGTTGAGTCTGCGGAAGCGTGCTTATTTGTTCGCTGTTTGGCAGTGTGAAACACCAGGTCGCGGGGTATGCCAAAAAGAACTGTGTGCTAACGTTATAGATCTGAAGGCAAATGCACGAAATGTGCAGAGAGAGAGAGATAATAAATTATATTCTTCTAAATAATGCCATACACGACGCCTTACTGCAAAAAGAACTATATAGGGATGCATGTTTTAAACGTAAACACGTTTGACGGAACTCCGTCTGGTTGGGTCAAAAAGTTGAGAAATACAGACCTTCACAAACCAAGTCCTAAACATTTAAACGCCCGACGTTTCAATAGGTCGGGCTCAATAGGTCGACAGCCACTTAACCGTCGGCGTATGTCAACAGACTAGGGCACTTGAAGAAGAAAAAGTGAGTGAAGCAAACAACACACCGTAGATAGAAAAAGAAGCTGCTGCTCTCCACGTGCAAATAGTCGCCCTTGATAAAAAAAAAATCGGTTTTGAAACGTTGGTCTTTTTACTGTTCAGGACTTGGTTGGTTATGGAACACTGTAGTTATGGTGCGTATTTCTCTAGTAGAGATGCGTGTAATGATGTTCCTAATTACACATAAATATCGCAAAAAACAGGCGATATATTTCTAATTTAAATCACATTAGAACATCGAACTGCACGAGCTCGAAACGTCGCAGAATACTGTCTCGGGAGGCTAAAATGATATTTGGTTTTACGGGCACTTGTTTTGTGGCCTGATTTTACAACTCCGTGCTTTATCAGTCATGCGCGCTCTAACATTTTATGAATCAGCAGTATATCATCGCGAGACTGCTATATATAGTGCACAACTTTACAATTTCGACATCCCCTTTTGCTATACTTTGTTTCAGCGAAAAGGGGCATTGCAAAGGGACGAAGAAAACTAAATGCTGCTTCGAACGGCGTGCCTATCATTATCAAACATGAGCGTTCAGTGACGACATTGGTCTAGAACGTCGAATAATTATGACATAGAATTCTAGAGGTAGAACTGGCTAAATAGGCGCAAGGTACCCCTCCTGATCCTTTCAAGCACGTGACTCTCACTCATACATTTGCTTGGAACATCCGTAAATTGGTGGGGCGCTCACATCCTCATAACTGGATGTTAATTTCCAACACTTAGGAAGATTGCGCATGGTTGTTTCACGCTCTTGTCGTTTAGGTTCTCTATTGGCTCAGACCAATAACGTCATCAACAAAAGAAAATGCGCTCAAAATTCTGAACCTCTTTCAGCTATTATGTTCATACCGATTTTTTGTTTATTTCATTACCGCTCAGAGCCCATTGGAACGTTACAGAGAGGTGTGGTACTAATGGGTTTACAAGGTACAAATGATCAATCCATAGTACAAGAAACTAGACGATACAACAACAAAACAAAAGAGATCAGAAATCAAATCAACAAAATCAACAAATTGCAGAGTTATGAGAAGTAATCGATTATGACTGCCTTGAAAGCAGTAAACATCTTCAATCGCGGCGATGTGTGGGGGAAGGTGGTTCTAGCTCTGAACAAGTTTTTGGCAAGAGAAGAATAAAAACATATGTCAGTGCTGCAATGAGGTATGGCAACTTTGTACTGGTGATCAACCCGGCGCATGAAAGGCTAAGAAGGCTGTGAAAAGAGTTCCTGTTTGAGCACAGGTTATGCAAATATATTTTATGCAAGAAGAGAAAGACGCGCAATTTTTCTTTGAAACATTAGTTCAGGAATACCTATTATGTTCAAAATACGCCAGATTTCTTGTTTATTTTATGTTTAATGTGTTGCTAGATTCCCAGCCACTAATTCGAGCGAAAGCAATGCAAATTAAAAAAAAAATGGCCAGAAACGTTTTGCATGGCCCCTTCAAGTCCAGATGCAGCCTACGCTACAAACAAACACTAAGATTTTGGCTGGGTACAAAGATAAAGTGTCGCGAGAATTACACGAGGCATATGAAATTAGGACCAGGGAGAAGAAATGTATAAGTGACACGTCCCTATCTTTATCTACGAATGAGTTTGAATTTTTGAAACGCGGGATGAGCAGATAGGGTAAGCAGGGTTTTTGTGGCTATAGTATAACGTGTGAAGTTTCAATAAACTGCAGTTGAGAGTGCGCCTTGTCCTGTTTCCCTTCGTCTGTGTCCCTGTATTTTTTCGGCGCTTTTTGTTTGCAATGAACCAACTGGCCCGAATCTCCACTTTACTATGCCACAAGCACGAGCCTTTGGTCCCGACCACTTGCACTGCAGGAGCGCGCGTGCTTGGACGCTGAAAGCCCGGAGCTCGCTTTTTTAGTTTCTGATACGCTTTCACTTAAAGTGAAACGAAGTATTGTGTTGAGAACATCACATTTCAACAGAAAACTGAACTGTTTAACATGGTGTGCACGTGACATCATCGCACTATATGCAAGTGGTCAGAGATTTTTTTCTTTTTAGAAAGTGAAATTTTGGGGTTAAAAATGCACGCTGCAGAAGGTTCGCGCTCAGTGCAACCCATGTATTTAGAAACAATAATTATTCTTGCTTGGTGCAGCGTCGTGAGGAACGGCGCGAGCGTCTGGCACCCCGAAAACGCGCTTTTTGGCAGGAGTGATTTCGCAAACGAAGTAGTTTTGCAGGATCACACTGTCTGCTCTGTGCCGAAGATGCGGAGCAGAGGAACCTTTACAACACAGTAGGTTTTTAACCCCCCCCCCCCTTTTTTTTTTTTTCATTTGACGATTCTTCTTCAGAGAATACTTTTTATTCCTGAGGGACTCCCTCCTTTGTTAGGGGGTGCCAATTCGACAATTATATTTCTGTCATTTGTTAGCAGTAATTCTCCGTTTCTTTTATTTTGCATCCAAAAACTGTGAGGTTCAAACAAAACTGCGACAATTTGAGCGGCTGCCGATTTTCGGCTGTCCCTCAAAGGCCACGAGAATCTTTATTTTTAGGTATCCCTGCCATACACACTTGTAGTTCTATTTATCGTCAGATTAATAAGTCATATTTAGTCTTTTCAATGCTTCTATTCTCGTGGACAACTTTCTCAGACAGTTCAGCAACAACGAAAACATGTTTGAGTGCCTCAATGATGTGTACATGTAAAATAGTTCATGCAACAGTTTTTGCACTTTCAGTAAAAACCACTAAGAGGTAATCCCTGACGTTGATAGCTTGCAAAAACACCCATTAGTTTTCCTCTCTGCTCAATGGCAGACGCAGAAAAAATAAATGAAATAAACAGCTTTCCCCTCCTCAACTCGCTATTAGAACAAGCGGCAGTGTAATCTGACGCTAATTGTATACCGCCAGTGTTCATCATAGTCATGCGCTGGGGTTGGCAAAGAATAAAGAGTCACTGTGTCTCCGTATGTACACGCAATCGTTTTAGCCTTTTTGTTCGCGCTAGAAGCCATATATGACACCTGCGCTGCTGCGGCTTATACTGAGACATTTTTATCCATTATGTGGCGCCATCTAGTACAAGGAGCTCGAAGCATGAATAAAATCATTCATTCAAGATGGACGCCTCCACGTTTTATCGAAGCTCCGGTGAGCGCCTATTCAAATTTGGCTTCTGAATGAGTAACATCGTTCCTGGAGACATAAGAGTGCCGTATTTTAATAGAAAAACATATTGTCTTCCATAAAATACCAAACACGAGCTTGGCACTAGTCATATCAAGTGAATAACAAAACAGGCCAATGAGCGTGCACAAGCGTACACAACGTGACTCAATCAGTACTGCGGGCTTTGACTCAGTGCACAGACCCAGGCAGGCTCTATTCGTTCACGAAAATTGAATTGTTAGTATTTCTGCCAACAGCCATCAAGAAACACGTAAGAAAAAAATATGAAAGACATCAGTGTGTGCAGCTGAAGCAATATTTCTTGCGATTACCGACGGCAATGTGTCTGAGCCAGAATGCGGTGCCGCAAGGGTGACGTCTTTCTGCGCATCAATTCCAAAATTACTGTTTTTTTCCTCTACCACAACCTATGACGTCACTTTTGATGACTAAGAACTGCATGCAACACATGTTTTTGAATAATTGAATAAATTTGTTTGACCATAGTTTAGCCCATAAAGGTGGCCTTGAGTCACACTGTGTACATATGAGCACGCATCCTCATTTTGTAATAAAAAAGAAAATACTGTGAACCGTTTTGAACCGGTTACCGTTATATTTTTTTCCGGTTCAGTTCCGGTTCAGTTCCAAGATGGCGGCGAAGATTGCCTGGTTCAGTTCCGGTTCGGCTAGAAATAACGGTTCTGTTCCGGTTCTCGGTTCGGTTCGGTTCCGGTTCGACACTACTGGTCTTAACTACGCCTCAGCGAACGTTCTACAGCCTCCCATTATAAAAAATTATAAAAAAAGAGAAAGAAAAGACGGATTCGACACTTTCAACCAGTTCCATTTTAATTAATCCGATTAAGAATAAAACGTGCTGCCCATTTGTTATTTTATTCGTTCAGAGAGGAAAAAAACGAAGCTTACTCGATGCTGGGATTCTCGCCGTTGTGAATTGCCTGGACGATTAAGCGAGGGGGGATTAAGCGAAACTCCGGGATTACAAGCAGCAGGAGACGACAGAAGAACGAAGCGGCAATGTTTAGCAATCACACTTGCAACTCAAAAAAAGAAAAAAAGAAAGAAATACGTTTGCAGTTTTGGCGAGGTATTAAAAGAAATAAAATTATCGTTTCAGGCTGTCCTCCTGTTGTAAATCTGACTTATTTTTTTTTAAAGTTGGTATTTCTTTATAGTTTAATTTCAGAGCTGAATGTATCGTGAATTAAAGACAGATTATGTGAGAATAATTTCCTATACAAACAAAACCAGACCTTAATATTAGGATTCGCCAAAACTAAAAAAAAAAAAAACTGACTCGCCGCAGAACGATCCTAAATGGCGGCTTGGATTTAGCAGGCGCAGAAATAAACCGCCATTTTTAATAGGGCGATGATGGCGCCTCGCAGCGGCATCGTAGCGAAAGAGGGGTCGATGCGCTCGCCCAGGCTAAAGTAACCAAAAAGATTAGTCACGTGGTCTTGGGTGACCACATCAGCAAATACACCAATATTTGCCAACGCTATGCCGTGTTTTTAACTGGGAAATAGGGGGGTGGGGGAGGGGGTATAGTTTGTTCTGATTGCGACACAAGTGTCATGCCATTTGCAGGACCGCTATCGGCCGAGAGAGATGACATTAGATGCCTCACAAATCGCAATCATTGGAAGGGTTGAAGAGAAATCGAGAGAAATTATCCGACTTGTGGATTCAGTCTAGAAAATGATAAAACATAATTTTCTTTTTAATAATTTTCGCTTTGGAGAATGAAGGCACGCTCAATCGCTGTCATTCTCAGAGGCTCGTATTGGCAGTATATATTAGCTGCGACAGTTCGAAACACGCGCTAGGTGGCGCAAGTCGGCGCCGGATTCGATGAGTTTCGTCATATCCATCCATTCGTCCATCGGACATAAGATAGGACGAAAGAGAGTATGAAGGGTTGAAAGGATGTAAATCAACCTTTGGGGAAAGAGAAGAGATTAAGATAAAAGTAGAGGTGTGGAAGGGTGGAAATGAGATCCATGCTAAGTGACCATATAAGAGAGAGAGAGAGAGAGAGAGAGAGAGAGAGAGAGAGAAAGTCGAAAAACTCAGACGATGAAAGTTTTAGCGAGACCCAGAAAAGAAAAGAACTAAAATACGCAAGGAGTGAATTGAAGTGAAAATTAGAGAATATGACACGTCATGCTCGGGGCCTCCGAGCTGCGATGCATTAGACAGAGAGCGAGAGATGACAGTCGAGCACACAGCGAGGAACGGGGCCCGGGGCAAAAACAAAAGGCGCTAAAAAGAGCCAACGCCCATCCAAAGCGCTAAAACGACACGCCGAAGGACGAAGTGAAATCAAGACAGAAGGGGGAGTGAAAAAGGAGTAAAAGAAGGAGACGTGGCCAGGTAAAAAAAGAAAAAGCACCAAGAGTTGCGCGAGTGCTAAAACGAGATTAAGCGAGAGTTTAGTGTGGAAGAGAAAGAAAGAAAAAAAAAAGAAGAAAAGGACGGGCACACTCGAGTTGGGTGTAAAGTGATGTAAGAGATGGAAAGAAGACGACTAGTGCAGGGAAAAGGGAAAGCATTCTAGGGGAAAAAAATGGGACAGGAAAGAGCGGCCTTTCCCGAGTCGGGAAGTTCAAAAGGACGCAACACGCTCCCTCTCGGATGATCACGTGACACACACACCGCACCCGATTGGCTCCGACTGCTGGTAGCGCACGCTTGCGGTCCGTCGCAAGCTGCCGCCACGGGGACTCGCAAATTGACGACAGGGGAGCCGAGAAACCTCCGCCTCCTCCTCCAGCAAACGAAATAAAAAGCGAATCTGAAGAGGAAAAAAAAAAAGGCGGAGAATGTTCGAAATAAAACGGTGGAGGACTCATCACGACGACACCGACGCGAGTAAATAATAATAACGATAATAGTAATATTAAGAACTCGTGAAACTCGTCCCCTAAACTTCCAAAGGGGAATTTCTATTTTTGTTCTTTTAGATTCCAGCTTTAGACGCGAGTTCTTATTCCGATTTCCCTTTTTCTCCGCATCTTCCCTGTATCCCTCCTTCTTCCTTTTTTTCGCCGCTGGAGTAAAAGCTCTCTTACGAGGACGCGAGCGGTTCTTCGACTCTGGCGTGCGCGTGTCTCGCATGCCGAAGCCCCGTCGTCTTCTGACTTTATTTTACGATGGATCGCCACGGACGCTACGAGCCATCTCCAGCCAATCCGATGCCGCGTGGGTGTCACGTGACCCTGGGGAGGAGGCGCGCGGCCGCCACCGACAGTCGCGCGCCGGGTTCGCAGAGCCGGATTGGCTGGGATCGCACGTGTAGCGTCCGGCACGGTTCACCGTGAGGTGGGGCGAAGTGATAAGACTCGGTCGCGTTTCTTACGACAAGCAAACTTCGCACTCGCTATAAGAATTCAAAAAGAAAGAAAGAACAAAAAAGAACTGTGACGCGATTGGTTGTGGTGTCGTTTTGGAGAGAGCGGCTAAAAGTACAAATTTAAATTCTTCTATTTTTTTTCCTCCATTCGCAAAAGGGGGAGACAGAAAAAAAAGAAGAAGACAACAACGAACTCTGTTATTGCTTGACAAGGCTCTACCATAGCCTCTTCTCTACTCACAAATCCTGGCAGTTGGACGACGGAGCCATAGAGTGCCCGGTCGCAGATTCCGAGCGCGAGGATCTGGTAGCACAGAGCATTTCTCGGGGAACCTGGACGTCAGCGCACAGCTTTTGCAGCGGCGAAAACCCGAACCCTCTTTGCGTTTCCATGTGCCAAAGACGCATTTTGGCACACTTGCTTCCCTTACACGTCCTGCCTTCGATCGTGCCCCTGCGAAATATGCCCTGGTCTACACACAAACAACAACAACAACAACGAAAAAAACGTTTTGCGCATAGTTCGTGCGTTGTTTGAAGTACTAGTTCTTACACGATTTGCTTGACAGAAAGGAAAAGGACGCGTTCTGCGTTGGGATGTCCTGGTTCTCCCTTCTCCACTGTGAAGGGGGTGAAGGACGCAGCACTTTTGGATTCGAACCGGTATTCGCGTGCGCCTAGAAAATGGTCGTTTTTGTTTTTCTATTTCTCTTTTTTTTTTTTTTTTACAATTGAAAGGCTATTGTTAAAGCTAGTGGTATAGTGGAAAGTGTTTCATTCGAGGCACGAACGCAAAATATGTTGCGTTCGCGTCGATACCTTGTTTGAGTAAAAATGTGAAAGGGGGTTACGTTCGCGCTAAATCTGTCGCGCAATGTATACTATGACTGCCTCAGCTCACCACACAAAGGGGTGAATTCGTAACACTCCTCAAAATGTCATATATATATATATATATATATATATATATATATATATATATATATATATATATATATATATATTATTATGGTTTTTGAGGCGAAAACGAGCGTAAAAGAGAAAGCCTTGTTTGCTTTCCAACTCCCGCGCAATACCCCTCATCGGTATTTAACACTCACACCGGCTGTTTGTACACCGTTTCGCGTTTCATACTGACCCATGGGCTGAGTTCTCAACTTCGCCTCTAGGGGCGCGACGGTTGTAATCTACTCCCCCCCCCCCCCCCCGTTGAAATCCGTTTGGGGGGGGGGGGGATGCAATAGAAATGGCACTATAAAACGCAGTTCTTTTTGTTTGTTTTTTGCGACGGGTGTTGCTTTTTTTTCCGTACTCCGGGTGCTTCGTCAGAAGCACACTTAACGGAATTAACACACATAAGCCGAACCATCGGAAATGGCGCAATAGCGGCGGTATTTCCAAGATGTCGGAAGAGACGGGGATAGATTCTCCAGGATTTCACGTGCGCCTTGGTCGCTGACGCTGGTCAGTGCGCTAAAATTATTTCTTTGTCCACAAATGCGAAGCAGTCGGGGCAGGGTTATTACAGGTGACGGAGATGTTGATGCGCGGCAGGAAAACGAGCATGCTGTTATTTAAAAGTTGCAGAAACCTCGAGTTGCGAAGCTTTGTGGTGGGCGAGCGCGTTTTAGGCACCGGCCACATCACTGTTAGTGGCAGCATATTTTTGAGGGTGATGACGATATCGTGTTTGCACCTTGCCTGGCCATAAGTGCTCTAAAGAGTGAGCCGCGCACGGTGACCGTCAAGCTCCGGAAGAGCAGCGTTCGCAGTATTGATGTCTTCGTGTCACAGGCTCGCAACTCGCTGCTCACCGTCTCGGTTTCAGTGTGTTGCAACACGTGCTCAAACCGCTCTCTGGTTATTGATAGGAAGTTTGTTACCGCAGGCTACCGTGCGTTGCAGCATTACAACCGGAAGCTCCCGCTGCGCCTTTGAAGCACAATTTTCAGCGCGCGCCAGGAGCGTTGCCGTGCTCACGGTAGCCAACGGTAGCCTGCTGCGGTAACGCTATGCTAAAACTCCCTATTAACATAATCGACGTGTTTGGGGTTCTATTTTTTGCTCTAACAGAAATAAATATTTTAATATACCGTACTTTTTTTTGTATCGCGTTATTGCAACGTTGCAGCCCCTCTCGTAGACGTCGTATAGACCGTACAGTAGAGCTCTACATTTACTAGCGGGAGCGTTTTCCGTCACGTTGAGTGCAGATCGAGTTGGCGGCCATGCACAAAACCAGAAATCCGCAGTGTATGGGATATACGAAAAGTACCTAACGACATTAGACATCCCGGTCCTTCGTGCAACGCTGTTGCAAGACTGAACACAGGAATTCCTATTTTACTGCGCTCACTTTTTTCGTTAAAACGGCTTCACGCATCAAGGCCGACAATCCCTTCGACCGTCGCCGCGCCTCTAGTTCTGCGTTCGTCCGAACTTTTCTTGGCAATGGAGTGGAGAGAAGGAGAGCCCGCGCACAGGCTTTATTCAGCAGTAAAGTATTTGATTCAGCGCTCAAAAATGGGAGAGGGAACGCGTGCCTGTACCCTCCACTGCACTGCCAAGAAAAGTTGTCGCCGAGTGCAGTACACTTCGTTTTAAGTCCAGACCCGACCATGCGAACTGAGGGGACCAATCAGAGAGCGTCAAAAACTCACCATCATGGCGTTCCTCATGCTTCTCCACGTGGTCTATCAGTAGGTATACGCGAT
>JAZHYW010003139.1:0-13732 GCA_037355805.1 Ixodes ricinus
TTCGGTCTCATCTGACGCTTTTACATCAAGAATTTTCTGTTGGCGTCGTAGGTCGTTTGCGTCGATGCTTGTTTCTGCTCACCTGCAAATTGTGTAGCTGGGAAACATCGTCTAGAAAGCCGTTTCCGTCACCGGTAAGCGTAGCTTGCGACGCTCCGAGAGAAGCGATTGTTTTACCTTGCGAGTCGTTCAGTGCCGGAAAATCATTCGAAGGTGGAGTGGATGGTAGACCATTTTGCAGTCGGGCGTTGGCTTGGTTGCTGTCCCTTCGTTTGGGACATCTCAGTGTGGGCTTGCGTTTCTTAAATTCAACGTCCCTTGCGCGTAGTGGACCAGAAGGTCAGCAATCAGTTTTCCTACGTCTTCTTTTAAAATTCCCAGATACCTGAGAAGTCCCGTGTAAAGTTGTATGTCAATAGTCGTGACATCGGACGTCGGTGACTGCGTTGCATTCGCCGGGGTCTGGGGCCCGCATGTGCCAGATGTTAGGGTTACGGCTGACTCTATCTCCTCGATTTTTGAATTTGCCGAAATGAACCCCGCCGGGCTCAGAATCGGTGGACCGAGGGTCCCTTGATTGCCCATGGCATTCTCCTCGATGATTGGGGTTGCGCTGTGGGGCTGACACTCCCCGAACGGAATGTAGAAACTGGTTTTGTTGGAGCGTTGAGAAAATCACGTCCGCCCGAAACGAAAACTTCTTCTTCTCCAAAAAGGGTCCACCGAAAACGGAAGTGGCCATGAGCCCCTTATACACCTTTCCATAAAAGCGTATGAGGGCTCGTTTATTGCTGTGTGTGTGTTTTATGCAAGCACACTTTCTGGTTGGCCGCAATTGGGAGCAAGCGCTGGCTGGACTGTGATTTAGCACGTGTGGACTGTGATTTTCGTAAACAGTGGAAACGTCTATAGAGAGTATTCACTGGCGGCCATAGCTGTGTGCGTGACTGATGAGTGCATGCTGACAGAGAGCTTTCACAGTTCTTTTGCAACGTGCATTCCGCTCCATGAAGAATGCCGGTAACCGCCTTTTAATGTAAGCTCGTTCCGAGCATGTGCCCTAAACATCGCCCTTAAGTATGGCGTCCAGTGAATACCCCCTATAGTAAAGGTCTATAGACAATTGCAAGCATGGCGCCGCGACTGGTGCCCCATGTGTGCAAGCACGAGAAGCGTGCGCGTGAGAGTAGCTTTGGCAAGCTTGCATTTGCACGGACTCGTTCGCACGAACCACGGTGGAAGAAACATTTAGGTGATGACTCTCTGTCCGACGCGGCGATCACATGTTTGGCGCACCAAGCGCTTCGCTCGCACGGGGATAGATGGCACCCGAGTATCGGGTCTCTCCCAAAACGACCTCTCCGGTTGTTTCTCTCAGCGGTGGTACCGCATTCCATCGCTCACCGCTTCTTGTTGTACCCACGGTAGGAGAAACACATTTAGGTGATGACTGTCTGTCCGACGCGGAGGCCACATTATGTTCGGCGCACTGAGCGGGCTTCATTCGCACGGGTATAGATGGCCACCCAAGTATAGAATCCCTCCCAAACCGACCGCTCCGGTTGTTTCTCCCAGCAGTAGTCCCGCATTCCCTCGCTCACCGCTTCTTGTTGTACCTCACCGCCGCCACGCCGCCACCAAATCGCCAGAGTCCGTAAATCTGTGTTCTCTTCATCCTTCTTCTTCTTCGGGTTAAGGCTCACCTTCGTGCACGATGGTGGCACCTGTGATCGACACAACACCAAAGCAAAACACGAGGCCAGCCATTGGCCGCACACCACCACCACACCACCACGCCGCGAAAAAGGCGAGCATGCTACGCCGCCGACACCATGGCCGCCGAGGAGGGACCTCATACCTCAGCGCCCATTGCGGCGGCGCGGAACTAACTACTCCTGGTTCGATGCTATACTCAGTTTCACCTTATGATGTACCGCAGGAAAGGCTACAAGCGCGAGCTCCTTGCTCTAGGGCACATCTCGGCGGCACAAGCTCTCGTGCGTTAAGAGCAGCTCCCAACGCTATGAGCTCGCGCTTCAGCTAAGCCTTCTCTGCGGTACAACATAAGGTGAAACAGAGTATAGCTCCGAACACGACCTGGCCTCTCGCTCCCCGCGGGAAGAGCGGCCAGAGTCATCACCTAAATGTGTTTCTTCCACCGTGGCACGAAGAGAGCCTGTAGGCCCACTTGCAATCGTCTATAGGAAGTATTCACTGGCGGCAGTCTGCCGAGCGCCTGCTGGCGACGAGCTTCCACAGGTCTTCTGCAAAGTGTATTTCACACTATCAAGATTGCCGGTCTTCAGGCCATTTGCGTGTTAGCTCATTCTGCATGCGCAGTGAGCAGCGTACTCATATATGGCGTCCAGTGAACAGCCCTTTGTGAAACGGCTATTTGCGAAAACACAGTATTTCATGTCTCACGGCAATCGCTAGAAGATTTTTTTTCTCTCCGTCACATTCACCTGTTTGACAGTGACTGACAGAACGAAGAGCAATAAACCCGCAGGAGGCATTCTCGGTCAGAACCGCAGGATCGGTAGACCATGACCTTGAGAATATTAAGGGATGAGTAAGCTTTTAATTCACGCGTAACATCTCCAACTGGACTCATAGACGAAAATAATTGTTCGTTTTGCGTTTTATTCGGAGTACACGAAGACATTACTTTTATTGCGGGAAGCTTCAATTCGCGAAGTGTTGTACGTGGGGGTTTCTTCCTCTCTGAAAGAAGTAGTGTTAAAACAAGACGTCAGACAGATCCCTTTCTGTACTCTATTGAAACTTTTATATATGATTTGTTCAATAAGCATATGAGAACGTATCGAAATTATTCAATGCGTATATAAGCTCTGGGATCTTCTGTTTCCATGTGTTTATTTCACAGATATTCACACAATATTTCTTCACTTGGGTATATCGGGATACGATAGCCGCACTTACTTTTCTAAACCTCAAGTCCAGGTGTCCTACCGGCCTTGATCAACCAGAGACGAATTCTTTGATCCACAATCCTCCGAAAAGGGCGTATCTGACGTCAGACGTAAAATCGCGCACAGCACACGTCTGTTTAGAAAACACAAACAAAACATGTTTTGATGACGATAAAAGCATACAATCCGCATCCAGCATCAAACAGGCAGCGCCTCCATGCTTTGCCGGTCAGCATTGTCTCCCGCCGCGTTTTTGCGCTCGTAGTGTTAGATTTTGGTCAAAGTGAGAGCGAAGAGCGTTCTCGGCTGCCAGCGTTCATGAGACGCGACCGTTTAATGCTTACGTGAAGCGGCGCCATATAGCGTCTCATCATGCACGATCCATGATCATAAACTACCGCAGGGGCCGTCAGCGTCCCTTAGCGTCTGTCTACGGGCACTGACAGAGCGTTTGAAAGGACACACGTGACGCACAACAAAAACGCGACCTAAAATTGTCCGATTTGACTCGCTAGAGGCGCTGCTCGAAACTTGAGAGCTGCATCCCTATCTACCAACAAGCTCAACTCTTAACTGTTATTGAAAATAAAGCGCGCCTTGTCAATGGCTTCCAACGTGAAATAGCAGATGATCACAAATTCAACCTGCGTCCGATCTCACTTCGCCGCGGGGCCCGGTTTGTTTCAGACAATACACTTTTTGCCGCACTGTTAGTGGACGACGCACGGCGTTTTCATGTTTTCTTTCAGTCTGCGAATGATGCTTAGTAGAAGACGAACCGCGTTCTTTACTTGCGTTAGCAGTTGAACCGTCAGCGAACGCTACCTTCGCTCGCTCGGCAAGAGGCAAATTAGTTCTCGCGCTCGCTTTCGCGGTGACCAAGATTGGACCGTGGGGCGGTCACAAACCCAACGCCCGATGGCGCCACCAGTATCATGATGAGCTTCAGGTCTTACTTAATAATATTTATAGGCATGATAACCCCGGAGCGAAAGGACAAAAAAGGACGGACAGGCGCGAAACTACGAGATACCATGTCTACTCTTAACCAGCTCGCCTGCCTACTTGCTTTAACTTCAATAATATTGAAATATTTTAGATACATAAAAATGAAATGAGCCGTCGGGTGGCTTGATCGCAGTCATCGGAGACGGTGGCGTGTGGAGGGGACATCGGATGAAGAGGACATAGTGAGATAAATAGAGAGGGAGAAAAGGTATTTGTCCAGGGGAAGAGTCGGTGCCCACACGAAGGCGAGCAACTAGTTTGAAATGTGTTTGTGATGGTCGCGTGGCTTTGTGGGGTGTGCGTTCTTGTGTGTTGAGTGCATAGAGTAGTCCCAGATGGGGGATTGGTGGTCCAATGTGTCACCCCAGCTCGTAGCTCTTCGAGCGAAATATCGCGCTGCAGAATCTAGGGATCCAGGATTCATTCACCACCGCTGCCCGTTTCCATCTGAATGAGCATTGTACCGGCGTACGGTCGTGTACCACTGCTATCTGATGCACACTAAAGGCCATAGGCTAGCAGTTCTACGACATTGGCAAAATTTGTTATCTATAGCTGAGACATTAGACGCCCAATGGGCGTCTAGTGTCTCAGCTGCACTAGCGGCAGAGCGGGCAAGGACCCATATTATCCGCGGAGGTGTAGCGAGAAAATTTGTGCATCCACACTGGTGTCAATGTGTTTCGTTTCTTGCCAAAAGCGAGAGGTGCCGACGGACCATCAACACCCCGCGACCTTCTACAAGGGGCAGGGCGGCATTTGGACCCGGGCCGCCAGTGTTTTAACCCGAGCGTCGGGCTCGCCTCGCTTCCCAGCGACTTCGGACCGGGACACTGTTTACGCATTCCTGGGTGTGTTTTACCGCCTGCTCTCGGTGTTGCACGCGGGAACTCGTTAGTCTGGATTTGGAAGCGGAGGGAGACGGACTTCTCAACAACACCCTTCTAACCACGCTCCGGCAACAAGTGAGCCGATATCCTCCTGCACTTTGTTTTTTATACACTGTAATTGAAAATATTCATTTTATTAGATTATTTTTATTCATCTCGAACATCTGAGTAGTTCGGTGGTCTGCCGCGAGGTCATAGCTGCGAGCAGAACTGCTAGATGTCTGCTAGCTCATCAACGAGCGACGCCCAGTGACGACACATACATGGTCAACAACATCGAAAAGAACCTTAACTGCGCTTAGGACACGTTTAGCACAAACTCTTTTGACCGCAACACTACACAACACGGAAGAAGAAGACATGTTACTTTTCAATGATATTTAATAGACCGATCTCACAGCCAGTTTCATTACTCCACCGTTGCCGCCCTGCATCGTGAACTATATATAGTCCACACACGCGGTAACCCCGCTGCTGAGGAGCAGCGTGCGAGGCAGCACGAGCAGTCTCGCGACGAAGCCTCATCTGCTGGAGTAGACCTAGTGCTGTCCTGCCCAGCATCAGGGAGCTAATGCACGGATTAGTGTTCCACGCGCCGCACGTGCTGGCGCTCAGCTAGATCGCAAACGCAGATGCCTCAAACACAAGATCCGGGCTCTTGCAGCGCGCTTTCGTCCAACGCATCAGCTGGGTTCGTTTACATTCGAACCGATTCACCCTGAATAGTCATGCGCGCGCAGCTCGCTGCTGAGCACCAAGCACCGGCGTGCTCCTGTGATCTCGGGCAAGCTGGCAACTGCGTCTAGGATTACAGTTATGGCGGCGTCACGCAGGCGTGAACGCTTAGTGAAATCGGACTATTCCGGATCAACACTTTAAGAACAACTTGGCTCTTGAACGATGTTTAAACGATCACACCTGTGTGACCGCTCTTTTCCGATCAAAACATCGCCCTGGCATTAGCACCTGCTGTTTCATTAACTGTTTGTTCCCAAAGAGCTCTTCACTCTAGCGAACTTACGGCAAGGTTTCGGCGGTGAACGTTAATCCGAAAAGGACATGTCTTGGCATATTCTTGCACTACTATTAAGGCGGGTAAATTATTGCCGCGGGCGGCACAGCTGTATGTATGAGACTTTAGTGCCAGAGGACCAACTGGAGAGTTCTTATAACGACCGTGAACGAGGAAACCAATCGATAAACGCAAAACAAACAACGTTTCGTCATTTTATACCGTTGAGACCGTAAACCTTTTTGTGACTGCGGTTATGACTACGTTAAATTAAACGCTGTGTCTGTCACTTTGACTTCAGCAGATGTTGCTGGCCTTAGACTCCCGCGTTCGGCTATGCGTGCATTCAGGAGATGCTTGTTTGCTATAGTGACGATTATCGCAGCGTGGAAGCAGGCGGTAATGCGGAGAGACACCGTGCCTTCTTCGGCGGCCGCGCATTTAAATAAGCAGAGTGTGAAAAGAGTTGAGAATAGGGATTTAACGCAGGTGGTTATCTTCCCCAGCGCCCATTATTTTGATGAATATTACGTAAAAAACTATGCCGTTCGTTTTTTTGCCAACCAGGGGTAGGTGTTTGTATTGGAATTTTACAGGCACTTGCCACACATAGTTTTGTCTATCTTTGTTTTCGTGATTCCGTGCTGCAGACATCAGCTACTAAAAATGGGACAACATCTTAAAAACAGAAATAGTCAACCGCAATTTTTTAACGTCTACAAGGGTTTGGAGGTGCAGTGGAGTGTGCCACGCTTTTATTTCTCGTAAAAATACGTGTACACCTAACTTGTTTTAAATAAACATGCATGTGTTTAAATTTGATGAAATTAGTAACAAGGTTTATGTGACAAGAGTGTTTGGGCTTTCTAACACCTGTAAGCTTAAAAAAGTTAATGTATATTGAGGTATCTATTAATCCATTTTAATTCGTGGTACGCCAATATATTTTACGTATAATATCGAACATTGAATCGACGGTAAGAGGCAGTGTAGAAGTTTGTATAAATGTTAAGAAAACGTAAAAAAGTTGTTTAAGGAACTGATGTTGAACTTTTTATACATTGCCAAGGAAGCAAGTTTCACATTAGACACCTCAAAGCATAATAGACATTATATATTAATTTACCATAACAAAACCCACTATAAGAGTATCTAAACAAACGGTGCATAGCACCTTTTTAAAAAGAGATGAAAGAATAAGGGTCCAATGAGATGTGTTTTGAACCTAGAGGCTGCTTTATCGTACAAGACTGCACAAGGAAAAGTCCGTCGAAATGGCGATTTGCGCCTGCCCTCGTTTTTAAAAAAAATCCTACCCCCCTCCTCCGGACCTTTCCTTTTCTATCAACGCAAGAAACTTAATTTAAGACCGTGCCTGAGTACGAATGAACAATGTTCCTTGCACGGTCCGACTGTTAGCGTAGGTACACTTACCTTGATCGCTTGGAATAATGCCGTTACGTTGACGTTGTACCCTGTCGCAATCTCCTGCAAAAAAAAACAAACATTTTTTTGTTTTTTTTAGTTGCGTGAACTACGCAAGTTCAGCGTAGGCACGTGCCCTGGACTTAGTAATTCTGTTTAAATGAGGACTACACGCATGTGCGCCCAATCTGTTGATTGCAACCGCTTAGCTGCCAGAACCTGCGTCTCAGCATAAAAATCCATCCCCAGTACGACCATACGAACGACGGTTCTTCCGATTCAGCGAAGTAGGATTGCGGGTCGGAAAGACTGAGCAATGCGTGAGCTGATCGAAGCCGAAACGGTTATAGATATTTTTGGCAGACAGAACTGTCGAAGCCGTTATATTGCGTTCATTTGAATTACGACAGTTCGCCAAGCGGCACCAAATCCTAACCTAGCGTTGGCGACCACTGCATCGAAGAAAACGCATCTGCGCTGTCCACGCTGTCGCGCTTTCATGCTGCGCCGAGAGAGAGAGCTGCGGCCAGACCCACCGAGATACCGGATCCGCCAAGACAGCAGACAACCGCCTCCGCTGTTTGTCGCTCGACGATAGATGGCGGCAGCCACGCCTTTCAATTCAAGGGGAAAACAGCCGAGGCTGCGCGCGCTTAACCGCTCAATCTAGGCAAAAACTGTCAGTGCACAAAGTCATTGGATTTATGCGAAGCAGGATGTATTCTCTACATTGCGACGATCGACTCTTTTGTGTCTGCTTCCTCGCTGCTCGTGACTGCAAAACGGCTTCATAAACCGGTGGACCATACTGCGCCAGTTTGAAATCGCTGCTATAAATCGAAGCACACGAACTCAGCGTTGCGCCGTAGTTTAATTGCAGAACCCAGGGATCGCGGGTTCAATCCGCTCCGCTGTCCGTCGATCCACGTGTACATCGTACAGGCACGCGGTCGTGTATATCACTATTGCGTGGTTCATTAAAGACCTTGTGCCAGTGGTTACTGCCAGCAAACTTTATTATCTACAACTGGGAGACAAGTCGCCCTTAAGGCTTACAAACTTCGGGCCTACAAACATACATACAACGCAATTACTTACCAGAGCTTGAACTTCTCTTAAGCAAGAAACGACTACAGCGCGCAAAAATTTATTTCGTCGTTCTTTGTGACACGAGTTCGCCCTCACTGCACTCAGTTTATCTTTTATGTCCGACCTCAGCCGGCAGTGCGATTCGCAACATCCGGATGCAATAGCACAGCGAACATGTTAACATAATAATAAAAAGAAGACTCAATGGAAAAAAAAGGCAGTTATCTTTATCTGCAAGCCCCTATAATCAGTGTTGGGTAAGTACACTTAAAAGGTATTTCAAGTAAATTACAAAGTAAATGAGACGTGATGTACTTCAAGTAAAGTAGTAAGTACACTGGGTGCAATGTACTTGAAGTAAAGTACTATAAATACAATGTACTTCAAAGTAAAGTACAAGTATTTTAACACAATCTTTCATGATGTCCTTTAATTCCCCTATACAGTGATTTTTTAACTGGTATGCATTGCCCAGGTGTAATCAGGGGTGCATGACCTATTTTCAAAAACAGCGGCGAATATTTGATAAAGTCAAGTGGCCACAGAGTAGTTATTTTCAGGAATGGAGCCAAATTCAGAAGTCCCTCTTCTGAATTTGGCGCCGCTTGCACTGGGTTGTTGCACCCAAGGGAGTTAAATGTACTAGGAGAGAGCATGACGTCAGCCCCGTAGCTTCCGCAAGCAATCCTCTCAGAGAGGAGTGTCCTCTCTTTAATGAAAAAAAAACAGTGAGTGTGAAAGCGAGTTGGTGATAATTAATCATAATGTGACACCTGAGATTGGGGTGCGAAAAAATTAAGGAACTTTCAAGTCGAAGAAAAGAAAAAAGAGAATGTCTCAAAACATTGTGACGTTCTCTTCTATTGTCTTTTTCTTCGACTTGAAAGTTTAATTGTTCCGCACCACAGTTTCAGGTGCTAGATTATGATTAATTTTGCTCTCCTAATATTTTAAACCTCCTCGCTTGCGCTGACCGACCGAGAAGTAGCCAGAGTTCAAAAAGCTACGGGAAAGCCGCCCCCAGAACAAGCGGAGCGATGCATCGTCTGCTCACGTCTCTGGTGAGAGTAGAATATCCCTCCCAGTATTTCTTCGGAGTTGACAAAGCATCATTTCGTGATACAAATTTAACAAAACCAAATTTGGGGAAAGTACTTTGAAGTCGGAAATTGTACTTTCCTCGGAAAGTACCAGAAAAAATACTTTAAGTAAAGTACAAGTACATACTCAGAGAATGTACTTCAAGTAAAGTACAAGCTTCCTAAACCTACTTTGAAGTAGTACCTTAAGTACTTCCCAACACTGCCTATAATGTATGCATCGCAGTTCCTAGGGAGCGCATTTTTAGGTTTGCGTATAAGGCATTAAATAGTCGTTTGGGGAGTCGAGAAGAACCTATATTTTTTTATCAATTTTTGGGCCGGTGGCCAAGTGCGTAAGCGCACTGCGGCTCGGAGCACGTGGAGCGAAAGTTCGCTGCAGAACCCAGGATCCTGCCGTTCCATCAGCCCTGGCCGTTTCGATCTGGATGAGCATCGTACCGGCGTGCGGTCGTGTATCGCTACTGCGTGATGCACGTTCCTAGGCTAACAAAGCGGTACTGCAATGTTGGTGCCCAAGAGATGATTGTTGCAATTTCGCTACAGTATCGCTACTGCGTGATGCACGTTCCTGTGGCTAAGCAGCGGCACTGCAAGTTGGTGCCAAGAGATGATTGTGCGAATTTCGCTCAGTATCGCTACCGCGTGATGCACGTTCCTAGGCTAACAGCGGTACCGGGCAACGTTGGTGCCAGAGATGATTGTTGCGAATTTCGCTACATAGTATCGCCATCGCGTGATGCACGTCTCCTAGGCTAACTGCTTGGTACCGCAATGTTGGTGCCAAGAGATGATTGGTGCGAATTTCGTCTGGTATCGCTGCCGCGTGATGCACGTTCCCAGGCTAACGGCGGTACTGCAAATGTTGGTGCCAAGAGATGATTGTGCGGAATTTCGCTATGCAGTATCTGCTTCCAGCGTGATGCACGTTCCCAGGCCAACAGCGGTACTGTCAAATGTTGGTGCCAAGAGACGATTGTGCGAATTTTGCTGCAGTCATCGCCACTGCGTGATGCACGTTCCTAGGCTAACAGCGGTACTGCAATGTTGGTGCCAAGAGATGATTGTGCGAATTTCGCTACAGTATCGCTACCGCGTGATGCACGTTCCGAGGCCAACAGCGGTACCGCAATGTTGGTGCCAAGAGATGATTGTGCGGGTATTCGCTACAGTATCGCTACTGCGTGATGCACGTCGTTCGCTGGGCTAACAGCGGTACTGCAATGTTGGTGCCCAAGAGATGATTGTTGCGAATTTCTGCTACAGTATCGCTACTGCGTGATGCACGTCTCCTGGGCCTAACAGCGGTACTGCAATGTTGGTGCCAAGAGATGATTGTTGCGAATTCGCTACAGTACTGCTGCTGCGTGATGCACGTTCCCAGGCTACCAGCGGTACCGCAAGTTGGTGCCACAGAAGATGATTGTAGCAGCCTTCGCTACAGTTATCGCTACCGCGTGATGCACGTTCCTAGGCTAACAGCGGTACTGCAAATGTTGGTGCCAAGAGATGACCGGTGCGCGAATTTCGCTACAGTATCGCTACTGCCGTGATGCGTTCGCCCCTAGGCTAACGGCGGTACTGCAAATGTTGGTGCCAAGAGATGACTGTGCGAATTTCGCTACAATCGCTTCTGCGTGATGCACGTCTAAGGCCTTAACAGCGGTACCGGGCAATGTTGGTGCGCCGAGAGACGATTGTACGCGAATTTCAGCTACAGTATCGCTACTGCGTGATGCACGTTCCTAGGCTAACGGCGGTACTGCAATGTTGGTGCCGAGAGATGATTGTTGCGGGTTTCGCTACAGTAATGGCGCTACCGCGTGATGCACGTTCCTGGGCTAACAGCGGTACTGCCAACGTTGGTGCCAAAGAGATAGATTGTGCGCGAATTTCCTGCTACAGTATCGCTACCTGCGTGATGCACGTTCCTAGGCTAACAGCGGTGCACTGCAAATGTTGGTGCCAAAGAGATGATTGTGCAGAATTCCGCTACAGTATCGTCGTACTGCGCGATGGCACGTTCACTGGGCTCAACAGCGTCGGTACCTTTGCAATGTTGGTGCTAAGAGATGATTGTGCGAATTTCGCTACAGTATCGCTACTGGGTGATGCACGTTCCTATAGGCCAACTGGCGGTGCTGCAACGGTGGCGCGAAGAGATGATTGTGCGAATTTCGCTACGGTATCGCTACTGCGTGATGCACGTCCCTAGGCTAACAGCGGTACCGCAACGTTGGTGCTGGCAGATGATTGTGCGAATTTCGCTACAGTATCGCTACTGCGTGATGCACGTTCCACAAATGGCTAACAGCGGTACTGCAATGTTGGTGCCAAGAGATGTGATTGTGCGAATTTCGCTACTGGTGTCGCTTTGCTGCGTGATGCACGTTCCTAGGCTAACAGCAGAGTACCGGGGATTTGGTGCCAAGAGACGATTGTTGCGAATTTACTGAACGACACATTTTCAAGGGCTTTTTTCCGCCGTTGGAGACCGACTCCCACAGCCCGGAATTTCAATCACCGAACTTTTCCCGATCGTTTCCAATATCACTCGATCGTGCCAGGGTATAATTAAAACAAATCGATTCCCACAAATTGTCCTCATTCCACTGATTTTAAGGAAATAATTCTAAATTTTTTAAAAAGCAACTAAGGAATACTCGTCATCGTTTTGGCTAAAAGTTTTCAGCAATCCGTAGAGGAATCATGTCTGCCTGGTAGATTAGAAAGTGGGGAGGAGATGGTTCCTCTCACAGAGGGCGGGAGTAAGCGTTCACCCAACAACTTTCGTCCAGTGTCTTCTTCCGATAGCTGCTCCTTGCAAAATGTTCGAACACGTCATATGCTCCCACCTTTCTCAACTTTCTTGGTTCTAATGCCATTTTTCAGTCTGTACCAACATGGCTTTCGTAAAACATTTTCCTGTGAAACGCAAACTTCTATCTTTCACTTCCGCAATCTGTCGTGCCATTTCTGGACCGGGTGGTCCCAGACGGACTCGCGTAGTCCGCGATGATTCTCGAAAGCTTTCGATAGGGTCAGATCACCAGTTGTTGCTTTTTCATCTGCTCACAGTTCGTAACTGTTAATGGCTCCAATTCCCTGCTTTTCATTGGACAGCTTGAACCAGGGGAAGATATAAGGAGAAATTGAGACAGGAGAGAAAACAGTCGACTACCAACGATTATTTAGTGGGAAACTTCTTTTTCCTTGCGCGTTTCAGACACCAACATAAAAACATAAAGAGTGGAGTATGCATAGAGGTCTCGGGTAGCGCCGCAATTGTGTGACTTATTCCTGGGGGCATGCGGAAGGACTCATCGCAAGTGATCTGACAGAATACAAGGGTCACGAGCCATCTTCCGATATGTGTAGATGATTTTTTGGTACTTTGTGCCACAGAAGGTGAGGACCAGAGTGAAGAATGCAAGGATACTACTCTGCAGCAATACAAAGTTGCCCTGAATTGTGTTCATACATGAATCAGCTGTCGGTACAAAAGGATCAAATTCCTAGACCTCGCGCTAATTTTCCAACAATGGGCATGGCGTTTAAGGAGGCATGAACCCCGGTCAGCAAAGTGGCTTCGCCGTGCACCTCTCGGCCACTCAAGAACTATTAAGCGAGGTATCGCCAGCACGGCGTTAGGGAAGCCTGGCCTGAAACAAACCATGTAAACACCGGATAGGCAGAGTCTTTGAAAAACAGATGTCACGAGGACAGAATTCTGGATGCCCACCAAGCACTCTATGCGCCTGCTTGTAGGACCATCTAAGAAACTTGAAGAGTGAAAAGTCGATGCGGGAAAAGCTACGAGGAACCCTGACGGAAGATCGCTGTAAAGCTACCATAACGTTCAGCGGGATAACACACAAATTGAAAAAGACTCGCCGCGAGAATGAGATCCAAGCAGTATGCTCCGCGCCCACAAAGCGTAATCTATGTGCAGACGAGTTAACAACAGAACAGGCAAAGAAAAAACGTGCGACATTGCCCACAGAACACAATATGTACCATGGGCATGACAGGAGTGGTTTACAACATTCCCCTTCATGCGGGGAAGTGCTACATCGGCCAGACGGGCCGCTGCATTAACGACAGAGCCCGCGAGCACGCAACATCCCTTACAGGAACGTCGGCAGGGCATCTTGCAGCTCATTGCAGGACTTGCCACTGCAGTGCCGTGTTCAAGGACATCACCATCATAGCCACTAATAACAATCCTCATGCGCGCGAGATGTTCGAGGCAGTACACGTAACCGGAACGAAGCA
>JAZHYW010003140.1:0-16858 GCA_037355805.1 Ixodes ricinus
GACTTGCTTGAGTTCCCGCACCATTTCGCAGCGCAGTAGAGCCAAGGTATCCTCTTCCGAGAGCACCAGAACTTTCGAAGTCAAATTAGCGCGGACCGAGCGAACACCCCGTTTTCCGCAGAACACTCGGAGCAGAACGACCACGCTCATCGGATGTCGGCGACCGTTGCACCGGTTGCGCCGTTGCCACGGCTGCCACCGGCCCGGCAGCAATGTCGATCGTAACGCCACATTTTGAGGCGGTAGAAACAAAAACCCTACGCTTGAGCGCAGAAAGAGCGCCCCGAGGAAACATGGATGTTAACGCCTGTACCCGTCCTAGTTGCCGGAGGGAGTGATCAACATATTTGACGTTATCGTGACGTCACCCTGACTCTTGGCGGCCCCAACCGAGCTTTCCTTGAACGCCGCTAGCTGCGTTAGCCTGCCTAAACTCTCGAAGCGCTGCCCCCGACTGCAACAGACAATTCAAGGCGCGCGTCGTCACCAAACACGGTGCACGGAACACACACACAGAACGCACAAGCACAGTATCCAGTGTTGAGTGCATCGGAAGTTCCGGCCGGCAAGCGGTATCCGAGTTGTCCAAGTACTGTATCCGTGCGCGCGCAGCGCGAACGTCGCCGCCGGGCAAGCGCCGACCGACAGTCCGACGAGAGCGAAGAAGAAACTAAACTGACTAAACTCTCGGAGCGTTGCGCGGCGCCGATTGCAACAGACAAAGCCAGGTACGCGCGCGGAGAACGCCCGCTCGCAGCGCCTGCGTAGTGGATGCGCCTGTCCCTAACACGTGACCTGCGAGAGACCGCGGAAGTTCCCCGCCGACCCTACCCCCCCCCCCCAAACCCCTCCCTCCCCTCCTCCAGTCACGCATGTGCGCGACCGCTGGCTGGGAGCAGACCTTACTGGAACAAGGGGAGCGGATCGGATGCACCCATCACCGTGCGATTCCAGTGCGTTGCATCTCATTGGATCCGACTGGTTACACACAGAATCGCGCGGATGGGAACTGTCCACAAGTTTAGAACCGCGCGGATCCGTACTGGAACCGCTCCGATCTGACACTTTCTGTACGGGGACATTCGTTTACAAACGGGCCCACATGCGCCCAAAGCATGGTTTAGAGAAACGCTCCCGATGTCTGAACCTTTCGGGACGACCTTATACACTTTATTCACAAAACGTATGCGACTCCGTTGAAGCTAGAGAGCAAGCATGCATGCTACGACAGACAGCCCTGGCTTCCAAGGACGAAAGCGAGCAGCAGACATATCTGAACTACGCTCGCGGATGCTTTTTGTCTGCGCTCTTCGTGAAACAATAATAATGAGCTGCGACACAGCGGTAAGGCCAATAGCCCACACCAGATAGAAAGGTATAAGCTTTCTAGCCTAAACCTCTCGGACCGAGTCAAGAGCATTTCAGTATTGCAGCGCGAGGTTCCGACAATGAGTGCATCGCTCTAAAGAATGCTTAGGCTGCGTATGCAGTTAAGCCTTCGGCATTTTATGCAAAGCACTCGTACATCAATCGCCGTACTTCAGTTCTACTCACCTGCCATGTAGAGTACTTTCGCGTCGTAGAAACCTCCTTTTGTTCGCGCGTCTCCGGCCCAGAGACCAGGCACACCTCGTCGTCTTCAACTACACCGCTAATGTTCCTTACATAGGCGGAACTCACGACAGACTGGGTCTTGTCGAGGAGAAATTTTACTAAAACATAAGACATTGTAGAGCCCGGGCTGGATCGACAGGGTGGCATAAGCGCGCAAACAAAACTAGTTGAGAGCGATCGTTCATGGAAGCTCGGCGAAGCTTCTATGAGCGAAGCGAAAGTGGCGAAGTAGAAAGTGGCGCGTTTGGCGTGCTCGGCATGTCCGGCGTTTCGGCGGGCTTCTGATCAGGGTTGTCGGGTGCCCTGCTTGTCATATCTCTAACATCAGCGATTTTATGAACTCACGTTCCGAAATCGTTTTCTCGTGCATAGATTATTTTTCGTATTCATAGATTTGACGAAATAGTGGTATCCGAACGAACTTTACGTCCTTTGACCGTACGTCTGTCTGCCCGTCAAAGTTTTTTGACGTACAGTCAGAGACAATCGATGTACTATCGCGGACAATATGAGCTGAAACAGCGCTCCGGCCTGTGCACGGTACTACCTGCGCCGCCTGTCGCATCGCTCCCTAAACACGGCGCACCCTGAGGCCGAGATAAATTCTCACTTGCGCTCACTGCGCCGCTGCGCTCTTCCGGCCGTCTGCTAGCGAAAATATTGGCAGACGGAACCACCATCACGATGCGTGTGCCGTGTAGCCCAATGTTCACGGTTTTCAGCTAACATGCATTTCAGTGCATTTCAAGAAAGCGCCGAAGTGTAAAATGCGTTGTCACGCTCGTATCTCCTCGAGGAGCGCTGCCTGACGAAGCTGCCTTGGCCCCCAAAAGGAGCCGATCTGAATATCATCGAAAACATTTGGAGGCGCATCAAGGTAGCCATGTCACGGCGTCCCCTCCACCGCGCCACTGCCCACAAATTGTGGAAAGCAATGAGAGGTGAATGGGAGTGGCTTCGGGCTGAGCGAGACTTCGTTGCCGCGCTCTATGATTTCTTACCAGACAGGATGGGAGCCGTGGTCGCGGGTCAGGGGAGAATGACGCGGTATTAACTTATATTGTAAGTATTGCTGCGCCTCAGGACCCCCTGAAGCGGACTTCTGCCGATTGGAACAAAGCTTGATGCTACGGTTGCGACACACTGTTTGACGCCGTTAACCACGCATACTTTTGTGTGGTGCCTCCTTGATCCCGATCCTTCCAAGCCGACTATTACTTTTTGTGTCTGACATTGTCCTCTGCAAATATTCTTTCGATTAAGTTTCAATCTTCCTCTCCTGGCAAATATATGACTGTTTTTCTCACTTTATTACGACTAAGAATTTGTAAAAAAAAGAAAAAAACTGGTGTTTTGTCAGCAATTTGTTTTGTTTGAAACAAACACGTGGGCCCAGTAATAAAGAAATAATATTTTTGACCCTTTCCATACCAATCAAGGTTGCAAAACCTTCTCAGAAACATGTATGCCTACCGTTTTTTTAAACATCTGTAATAATAATAAAAAAAAAACCTTTGCAGCCGGATTAAATCCGGCATACAGATTTTGGCCTATATTTTACGATGTCCTACTTTGTGCATGCACCTATAATCAAACAAAAGCAACCTGCAACGTCTTTTCATGTGACTTTCAAAAACGAAAATCGCAGCTGAAATTTAAGACACTTCAATATTTTTTCTTCCCCAGCCAGCGTTTTTTCTACGGGATTCTGCGCGATAGAGTAAAGTAAATCAATTCCAAAAGAGGGACGACAAGTGTAATATTTTGTTCCCCCCGCCGCCCTACCACACACATGCCCGCTGTCGCACCCGCCGTCTCACTTGCAGACGGGCCGGAAGAGCGCAGTGGCGCAGCGAGCGCAAGTGAGAATTTATCTCGTACTCAGGGTGCGTCATGTGTGCGGAGCAAGGCGACAGGCGGCGCAGGTAGTACCGTGCGTCGGCCGGAGCGCTGTTTCAGCTCATATTGTCCGCGATAGTACAATGAGAATCGCCACCAAGAACTCTTGACGGCATTTCGCGGTGGGCGACTGCCACCAGAAACCATCAGAAAGTCGACAAGCGGAGTTTGACTCGAGTTGGACTCTCGGTCAGAGTAACTTGTTGGCCAATCAAACGTGCTTGACGTACAGTCAGGCACAGTCAGGTGTCCACTAGAAAACATCGACTGCCAGACAGGGTTACATTGATGAATTTTTCGTTCGGGGTAGTAGCTCTACGGCGGCATCGATCTACGGTTTTATTGTAAAATGCTTCATATGTGAGTACTGTACTTTCGTAGTTTCCAAGCACCTGCATAACCATGTAATTTTCATAAAACGGTGTTCGCGGTAAAAAGTCAAAATCACAAAACGAAATTAAGCATACATTTGTTTTGCTGTCCTCGCATCCGCAGATCTCTTTAAATGCAGATAACGCCTTGTTTAACTCGACTTTTTTTGTTTTGTTAAATGGGCTCTGCAACGATTTTTTGACTGTTTTTTAATTTGCACCGAACCTAAGCGTACTGAACGCAGTAACTTAATTAAACTTTTCGTGTCTCGAATTCCGGGTTATTAGAAAAGTTACAGGCAAATTAAAATTACAAAAACAAGCAAAAAAGGACCTCCTTCATGACGTCCTTGGTCCTGGCTTGAGCAGCCGTGAACCTAAGGAGAGATAGTGAGATTAGCGAGCGCTCACGGCTGCTACACTCCGTGTTGACGGCTCCAGAGGGCGCCATTAAAGCATGTGCTGGATGGGCTGGATGAAGCGGGCGGCCAGGGCGGCTCGCATTGCATTTGCTGCGCGATTAAACACTTATTCGGCATGACGCTTCATTGGCCGCAAGCGACAGCAAACACGGGGTAAAGATCAGTTTAGAACGGGGGCTAATTCCGAAGGCCTTCGGCGAGCAGGTTTGGCTTGCGGTTTGGCCGTAGTTAGAGGCGGGGTTTGAGCCGCACGTCCGGGAGCTTCTGGCTCGTGACGACGACCATTCCCGAAGTGAAGAACCCAGGGGTCCAGTGGAGGTGGGAGAATTGGTAACGTAACGAACGGTTTAATTACATGGTTGCGATACAGTCGTCAAATCCGAGAGAACTCCTGAGCAGACTCGCGCTCCGCCTTATATAGGGGTCCGTTTTCTCCCTCACTCCCCGCCAGGGCAGCAAGTGCGCAGCAGCAACCCGCCGTCAAGTGCGTCGTAGCAAGGTCCGCCGCGTCGTAGCCAGCAGTGCGTCGTAGCCAAAGTTCTCCGCAGTTAGGCCAGGCCTCTCTCCCTTCCGGAGCGCACCAAGCCGCACGCACGCACACACGTCCCGTTGACGTCACGGGCGCGTTGAGACCTGTCTCCGCAGGCGCAGACACGTAGGCGACGGTTCCGTACTCGTCGGGACTCGTTTCGCGTAGGCCCCGTCCAGCAGGCGACGTTCCCGGACAGATCATGACTCGTTTCCGCAGCGTTGAAACTCGGAAGAAGGTCGCCGAAGGTTCCATTCTTAACAGCCCCTCCGGGGCCAGGGAAACCTCGAAAGGCCGGTGGTACAATCGCTGGCCTGAAGAGGTGGGCGTGGAGTAGGCCTTGAGAAGACGCTGCAAGCACCCAACAAACTCCCAAACCTCTTACAACGGAGGCATTAGCGGAAACGTCCCACACAACACCACGCCACACCGCAGTCAAACGCTCGGAATTCGCCAGAGACCCGCCAGACTGGATTACGGATTACCATAATTTGCCAAAACAATGCGAATTGACCCGCTGTCGCCAAAACAAAACTCATTTTTCCAACGAGGTCACAATGAACAAAATACAAAAGACAAAAACTCTTTGCAATTTGTGAGGTCCTTTTGGGGTTTTAACGAAGTGCCCCCACTTGGATCCTCATTCCCGTGGATGACGAAGACCTCTGAGATCATCCCTACTGTTTTTCGTGATGCCAGAAAAATCTGCTCAACCCATCGGCATTGCCGTTAAATTTGCCTTTCCTTTTTCTTGCCCTGAAGTCGTAGTGATCGATTTTCACGTGATTTCTAGACGTGAAAATGCGGTCCTTATAGCGCCGATAAAACAATCCGCCTTTTTCATGCCCCGTCACATTGGTCCTAGCAATCTCCTGAGCTGTACCGTGAAACCCTGACACACTAGGGTCGCTCTTCTGCTCGACTGTCAAAGACACTCCGTCTGCTCGTAGCAGAGGACCAAAGTTACGTGACGCCGGAGCTACGAGAGATATTTCACTGATCCCGTCTTCCTCCGCCTTTTTCGCCGGCTCGTTGGGACGGCGTACACTTTCTAGTGCTACGAGGTCAGGCTGTTCTCCAATCTGGTCCCTCTCATCCCGTTTCTCTGCCTCGAACTGTGGTAGTGCCTGCTCCCCGACAGCTGCCTCTGGCTCCCCTATTGAAAAATATTTTTTACCGGAATGTCATTTCCAGTAAAAGTCTATTTTACTGGATTATGGGACTGTTTTCACTTCCAGTAAAGCCGTAGTTTACTGGAATGTCACCGGATTTCTACTGGAATGTCACCGGTTGTTTTACAGGAATGTTACCGGTTTTTTACCCGAACGTCACCGGATTTCTACCGGAAGTTTGTTTCCAGTAAAAATCTATTTTACTGGATTATGGGACTCTTTTCGCTTCCAGTAAAGCCACAATTTACCAGAAGATAACCAGATAATAATATCTTTATTATCTTTGAAAAAATACATGTGTGCGTGCTGGCCCACGAAAGCAAAGATGCTTGTATGTGAGACCAGGCAGCCAATAAAATACCGTGACACAGTGAACACTGGAGAAACAAAACAAACAAACAACAATAATGTAGGAATGTTGGCAACGAATACGCACTAAGTAATTATATAATTATTATTGTGCGAGCGTGAGGCACCATTCTCTTACATTCTGTTTTACCGCACGAAAGGATGATATGTTCAGCAAAGACTCTGGCAAACTGTTAAAGATTGGCCAGAATTCACCGTGTTTTTTCTTTCTTTTTTCGGAAGTCAACGGAAGGCACTTAGGAGGAAGCCTGTGAACCGTGGTTGGTGTATGTTTACCAGATGCTGGACGATTCGGTAACAATTAAAGTGGTTAGTCCACATAGACCTGAAGGTTTTATGTATCTATTTAACCGGGTCGATACCAGTGAAACAATTTGCACAGCTGTAGACAAAAGCAATCAGACCAAATAGGAACAACCGAGTTCTTTGTCGCAAAAGATATCTTTCAAGGTACTCACAATGCCGCTGGGTAAATTCCTAGACGTACGGTAATAAAACCGCGCAGGTGCACCATACGGACACACACGTATGCTCTCAGTAGCACGTTTAGCGAAAACCACGAACGCGCGAAACGAACATCCGCCGCCGTTGAGAACTCACGGGCACAGATCACGATGTCGTCCCTGATGTCGTCGCCGCGGGTGCACCAGGCGTCAGTAGCACGCTTAGCGAAAACCACGAACGCGCGGAACGAACATCCGCCGCCGTTGAGAAATCCCGGGCACAGATCACGATGTCGTCCCTGATGCCGCCGCCGCGGGTGCGCCAGGCGTCAGTAGCACGCTTAGCGAAAACCACGAACGCGCGAAACGAACATCCGCCGACGTTGAGAAATCTTGGGCACAGTCTTTTTCGCTCGCTGGATGCTTTTGGAGCCGGACGGACAAAGAGGCATAAGAAACAGGTCACTGAAAGATATTTTCTTTTCATCTGCACACGCAGCTGCTCTGGAAGATACGGGTCGCACACATGAAACGAGAATCCGAGACTGAGCGTTCGTTCCTGGCCGGCCGTTGCTTGTTGACGGACAAAGAAGCCGGTTTTCTTAATAAAAAAAAAGTCAGCAAAACGACCTTCTCGCATTTTCCCCACGACCCAATGCGAGGGAGAGAGGGTGCGTGGGGACTCGTCCTTGGTGCGAGGCACCAAGGACGCCCAGTCCCCGGCTCGCCTCGGCTTCCCCCTCCCCTCGCGTCGGCTTTGAGTGAAGTTCGGTAAACAGGGAAGCGAGTCACCCGTTTCGGGTAAGATTAAAACCGGGTCGTCTGGGAGACGAAAGTGGCTGCCGGTGACATTTCAGCGAAATCTGGAAACCCGATGCCGATGAAATTTCAGCGAAATCTGTTTGCCGGCAAATAATCTCGCACAGACTGCAGGTAAACTGGTTTCGGATGAAAACGGGTGAAAGCGCCCACCTTTTTGGATCGTCAAACAGTTCGCTGCACGCACTTCTTGAGGGTTGCAACGTCGTCCCGAGCTAAAACTCGCACTCACGAGAATGCCGCCCGAGTGGTCTCGTACCTGCTCTGGCCCCGACTTTTGCCTGTCGCAAATAGCAAGTTGCCGGTGATCGCTGCTCACCTTTTTGGATCGTCAAAACAGTTCGCTGCACGCACTTCTTGCAGGATTGCAACGTCGTCTCGAGCTAAAACACGCACTCACGGGAATGCCACTGCATTGGCGGCCACCATTACAAACTCAGTCCCCCTGCTCGACTTGGCTTCCTTGTCTTTAGCCGCTTCCCCTTTCGTCGGCTACCAGTGAAGTTCGGTGTCCGGAAAACGAGAGTGGCTTCCGGTAGGATTCCAGCGACGGGTAATCGAAAGTGGTTCTGGCAAAACTTTCAGCGAAAGTGTCTTCCGGTAATATTTCCACCACAGACTGGTAAACGACGCTGGTTTCTGGAGAAAATGAGTGGAAATTAACCCGTTTCCACTGAATGTCACGGGAAGTTTTTGCCGGATTTTAACCAAAAGTGGCTCCGGTAAAACATACACCGGAATCTGGTAACTGAAAGTGGCGGCCGGTAATATTTCCACCAAAAAACTGGTAAACTACGCTGGTTTCTGGTGAAAATGAGTGGAAATTAACCCGTTTCCACCGAATGTCACTGGAAGTTTTTGCCGGATTTTTCAATAGGGTCAGGATCACTTGTCAACAAAGGGGCGAGCTGACGCGATTTGGACCTCGTACCTGACTGAACTAGTCCCTCCCCAGTTGTTGACCCCTCTCGCGCAGCAGGAATTCTGACCGGTTAGAAAACAAATAAGGATACTCCAACGGGACTGTTTGCGAGACAGCCGCCTCTGTCACTAGCTCTCCGAACGGGCCAGTTATCCTTACCGTCGCCATAGGCAGACAGACACTGTGCTTTTCGAGCAGCTGCTTGATCCAAACTACCTTTACAGTAAAATCGGATCGCGTTACATACGATGGATGAACCACGTCCATCGTCGCTGCACTGTCCCGAAGCACCCAGCACGGCTTTCCGTTTACCTGGAGCTCGTGAAGATAGGGACGAAGGAGCTCCAGGTCCTCGTCACTACCGGTCACGGTCGAGAACACAACCCGCGGTTTGTTACATCTGGCCGCTATGTGTCCCGGCTCCTGACAGTTGTAGCACAGGAACGGCTTCCTTGCCTCGAACTGCCCTGTTTGGCTTTTCCGCGCCTCGTCTCCGTTCGAGTGTTCTGCGCTCTTTTCTGGGACCTTTTGTCCTGCTTCGGGCTTCTCGGGCCCGTTTTCTCGCGAGCCGTTTCCCTGTCGGAAGGTCTTGCGCTGATCGCTCCGGCCGGGTTCGCTTTCCTCTCCGCTCAGCTTTCTACGCGTTGCGTACTCCTCGGCTAGCTCAGCGGCCCTTTCGACAGAGTCGACTCCTACCCTGTCCTGCACCCAGAGCTTGACTGACTGCGGAATGCTACGAAAGAACTGTTCGAGGCACACACACTCGACTACCTTGTCTCGGCTTTCGTACACTTCCTCGCTCTTCAACCATTCTATCAAATTGGTTTTAAGCCCGTAAGCGAATTCCGAGTAGCCCTCGCTGCTCTTTTTGGATGCGTTTCTAAACCTTTGACGGAACGCCTCGGCAGAAAGGCGGTACCGTTTCAAAAGGCTGGACTTCACCTTGTCGTAGTCGTCCGCGTCTCCAGCACTAAGGCGCGCGACAACCTCTGCAGCCTCACAGGGCAACAAAGTCAAAAGCCGCTGCGGCCACGTTTCTGGGGCGAAGCTCAACTTCTCACATGTCCTCTCAAAGTTCACTAAGAACAGGCCCACGTCTTCCCCAACTTTAAACGGCTGCATGAGCTTCTTCATTTGATACGACTCGGTCTCACTTGCTCGCACCGGAGCCCCAACTCTACTGTTCTGCGAGTTTAATCGCTGTTGTTCAATTTCGAGCTCTAGCCTTTTCAGCGCTCGCTCCTCTGTCGCAGCCTGCGCTCGTTCCTCTCTCGCTGCAGCCTGCTCTCGTTCCTCTCTCGCTGCAGCCTGCTCTCGTTCTCGTTCCTCTCTCGCTGCAGCCTGCTCCCGCTCTCGTTCCTCTCTTGCTGCAGCCTGCGCTCGTTCCTCTCTCGCTGCAGCCTGCTCCCGCTCTCGTTCCTCTCTCGCTGCAGTCTGCTCCTGCTCCTCTCTCGCTGCAGCCTGCTCTCGTTCTCGTTCCTCTCTCGCTGCAGCCTGCTCCTGCTCCTCTCTCGCTGCAGCCTGCTCTCGTTCTCGTTCCTCTCTCGCTGCAGCCTCGCTCTTAGCGTTCAGAAGCAGTTCCCACGCAATTTTAATTTCCTCTACTTCTGCGCTCTCTGAAATCGCTTTACTGATCTCAGATTTCTTCATCTTTTGCTCCACCTCCACACCCAATTCTTCACATAAACAGAATAAATCTGTTCTCAGTAACCTCATTAGATCCATGATCGCTGCTCTTTAGCTTTGGCTTTGTTCTAAAACTTGTCGCGAGGTTGTACCTAAACCTAGCGCACGAGTCAAACACTAAGGATTACCAGCAGTTCAAAATTAATTACCCATAATCTGAAGCCTGGCGAATCTCAAAGCAAAGTCCAAACGCTCACCCGCAGATGTAGCACGATGTCGCATGGTCCGATCCCAACCGCTGCCAACCAGTTGTTAGAGGCGGGGTTTATGCCGCACGTCCGGGAGCTTCCTGGCTCGTGACGACGACCATTCCCCGAAGTGAAGAACCCAGGGGTCCAGTGGAGGTGGGAGAATTGGTAACGTAACGAACGGTTTAATTACATGGTTGCGATACAGTCGTCAAATCCGAGAGAACTCCTGAGCAGCCTCACGCTCCGCCTTATATACACCGTTCCAAGTTGGGCTTCCTGGCCGTGTGCCATTTTAACGAGTGTAGCGCCGCCTCACCCTCATCCGGGCATTTGGGAGAATCCTGAACCCGCCCGAATGCCCGACCACCCTTACTGGACTGTTACCCTGCTCACCAAGTCCCACCGATCGCAGCTGCTTCTTCCGGCACGGCTGCCCTATTTGGCGCCCTCGGCTCATCGTCTTCGTCCATGGAGGAAAGCACTATCCTAATTGGTGATGCAGGGCATGGGAAAAGTGCATCCTGCTTTCCTGGCACCTTTGTGGGTAACTTTTAGCGCGGTTCTGGGGCAGTCGTCGCTCCCAAACCGAACTCGGCGTTTCGATCGCTACCGAAATTGGGGATCGCTAGTGAAATTGAGGATCTCTAGTGAAATTGAGGATTGAACGAAGCCAGGATGGCACGAATTACGGAATGTGAATTTGTGCTGAACTCGAGTTGTCGCAGCTTGGGGGCGCCCGGAACATTTGAAATAATCTGCAGGGATAGCGGCTCGGACCTGCGCTGCCACGTCTGCTTTGATTGAAACAGTAGAAAGCTCAAATTTAAATATGAATCGATATATAAATACCGAGTACAGATAACAAGTGCGACGGATCCGTTTTTTTTCTGATTTGGAATCCACAGTCACAATATTGGCACATTGATGTGCCTCCCAGTAATCGCCTCGCGTGAGAATTATTTGTGCGCAAACTGTGTCGCGGCGTGTACTACACGAGGCTGTGTATTATATATATATATATATATATATATATATATATATATATATATATATATATATATATATATATATATATATATATATATATATATATATATATACGCCGTTCGCCGATCGTCCCAGAAATGGTCGGAGCACACACGACTGCTCTTCGATGGCAAGAAGTCTTCTCCTGTTCAAATTCGCCAGCCACCGGTGTCGTAGGTCCGGAGCAGCGGGGAACCGGTACAGCCTAAACATGCCGCACCCACATTCATCCTGTTTGACAGCGTGGGTCTCGCACACTGAATCGGCGTTTATTTTACTTTTTTGTTATTTGTACAACCAGTACACTCAATTGCAGCACTGTGCTGCCCGGTCGATTCTTTCTTCGCCTAGGCCATGTCACGCGCGAAAACACGCTATAATATCAAAGCGGCGCCTAACATAGTCGAAACAACTTGCCTCCGTACACTGCGCACGTGCATTTCTAACAGTTCACTCCGTGAAGCCAGACGAGCCTCGAGGAAAGCGTAGGCGGAGCGTTGGCGCAGCGCTCTGGTCTCGAGAGTGTTATTCCCTTTCTGCATCGACCTACTTGGAACGGTGTATAGGGGTCCGTTTCTCCCTCACTCCCCGCCAGGGCAGCAAGTGCGCAGCAGCAACCCGCCGTCAAGTGCGTCGTAGCAAGGTCCGCCGCGTCGTAGCCAGCAGTGCGTCGTAGCCAAAGTTCTCCGCAGTTAGGCCAGGCCTCTCTCCCCTTCCGGAGCGCACCAAGCCGCACGCACGCACACACGTCCCGTTGACGTCACGGGCGCGTTGAGACCTGTCTCCGCAGGCGCAGACACGTAGGCCACGGTTCCGTACTCGTCGGGACTCGTTTCGCGTAGGCCCCGTCCAGCAGGCGACGTTCCCGGACAGATCATGACTCGTTTCCGCAGCGTTGAAACTCGGAAGAAGGTCGCCGAAGGTTCCATTCTTAACAGCCGTTTGGCGCTTTGGCAGCGCGAGGTGGCTACAGGGCAGGGTAACTGCAAGGAAAAAAATTGTTTTTTTAAACAGCCTAATTGGGACAAGCATGTCACAAAAAAAATCTTTCGCGAAAAAGGGAAAATTTTTTTAGAAATATTTACGCCACAGGATTTAGGTTAGTCGGAGGCAGAACCTCTCCCCATTTGAAACTCCCGCTCTTTCAACCAGCGCGGAGGTGTATTATACCTCGCCCCTCACTCTTGGATTGATTTGGCTGCGGAGTCGTACGCAGCGTCGCGACTTCCCGGATGATGGGGGGGGGGGGAGCAGGAATGGGGAAAAGGTGCTGCCTTACAGTTTATCATATACAGTTTGCCCACTGTAGAATAAGCCTGTGGTAATCGGGAGACATGGTGTTGAGAGTATTTCTGCATGCAGCGCCCCTCAGCCCATATCGCGAACTAAACCACTTTTTATGCTTCTGTTTTGTTGCTTTGCTTTCAAAGATGGCGGCCCCCATGGTATTTTGGTTTCCGTTCCTCGCGTTCTCGCGTTGCATATTGCTTTAATTTGAAGCGCCCGTCACAGGACACCATTTCCAGGCAATCATATTCAGACAAAAAGCATTTTTTCACGTCGGGGACTGTTTATTGGATCTCTGCATGGTATAATTCAATCGAAAAGAGTCACAAACATAACATAGCGCTTCGGCAGAGACTCCCTCACCGCCGACGATCCATAAACTTCTGGTGACTGATCCCTGGACAACGGCATCGGTGTCAAACGTCGCCGCCCGCGGAGAAGACTCGCTATGGCAAGCTGGCGTTAAGCCTAGTTACCGCCGGCCCCCACGGCGGCTGCCCTCGCCGCAGACCGTACCTCACTCTTCTACTGCTCATCGCCGGGGACGTGCCCTCAAATCCCGGCCCACGCCCTACCTGTCCGCGCTGTTCCCGGTCCGTGTTCGACAACGTTGCCGCTCTACAATGTGACGGCTGTGATTCGTGGTTCCACCGCAAATGCGAAGGCGTCTCTCTTCCTACGTACAGGCGACTTTCCTCGTCACCATCCGAGTGGTTCTGTGCAGTGTGCCAGCTCCCGCCTCTGGCCGACGACCTGTTTCCACAGAAACAACACGGAGCACCTGCCTCCCCCACTACCATCACCAGCCCCTCCAAGCAGTGTTCCGATTCCCCTCCGATGAGCGGCAGCGACGGCGGCGCCCGTCGCTCCCCTGACAGCTTCACGGCTGACGGTGCTCCCCGTTCGTCGGGAGAGATTTCCGTTTGGTTTTCAAACGTTCGGTCCCTTAAGAACAAGCTGCCCGACTTCAAAGCACTGACGTCATCCTTTCCCGACACAATATTTGCTGTATGTGAGACATGGCTAGACGCCTCCGTCTTTGATGGGCAGCTAATCGATCTCGCACAATTCTCCCTGTTCCGGCAAGATCGTCCCTCAACCGGGGGCGGCGTCCTTCTCGCCGTACCAAAACACCTGCCCTGTCGTCGTCTCGACTACCTCACCCAACCTGGTCTTGAAGCCATCTTTGTAGAAGTCTTTTGTAGACGCGGAAAGCTTCTTCTGGCGTGTGCATACTGCCCGCCCTTGGTCCGAGAACATTCCTATGCCCTCCTCCACGACAGCCTACAACGCATCGATCCCAGCAGATTCTCTGCACTGTTCCTCTTCGGCGACTTCAATAGTCATATCAACTGGTCCGACCCCGAAACTCCCATACCATCCAATCCACTTGACGACGTGCTGTTAGACATACTGGAAACAACCGGCCTCACCCAACTTTGCGATTCTCCGTCCTATACCTCTCGGAACGGGACCACAACTTTCCTGGACCTCGCCCTCACCAACAACCCCACCTTATCCCACCGCTGCACGGTCATCCCTAGTCTCCCAGGCTCCGATCATCGTGCCCTCCTCACCAACATCCACTGCACGGCTCCCAAGCAAGGTCACCAAGCCAGGAACTTTCTGCAGTTCGCAAAAACAGATTTCCCTCATCTCAACCAACTCATCCATCTCGCTCCTTGGTCCATAGTGTTTGATCACCAGTCGGCTGATGACGCCTACGAACTATGGCTCGACATGATGTCAGCTATTCAGCGCGAATGTGTACCCGTCAGGGTCAGTCGGAAGCGCGGCAACCTTCCATGGATAACAAAGGAGATTGTGACCCTCGTAAGACGCAAAAACCGTCTATTCAACAAAGCGCGGAAAAATCAAAACCCTACTCATCTTAGTCAAGCCTGCCAAGCCCGCAAGGAAGTCAAGCGCCTAATTTACGTCGCCCACAATACGTACCTACAGCAACTAGCAGCAAAAGCCACCAGACAGCCCAAACTCTTCTGGGCCTACTTTCACCACCAACGCAAAATGTCCCAAGCCCCTGTCTTCACTCATAACGGCATACCCTATTCCAAACCCGAAGACATAGTCAAACTCTTCTCCCACCACTTCTCTCTGGCCCCAACGTTAGTCAACCCTACAGCATCCGACCCCCGACCCGCTCAGCCCAAGATTCCCCCACTTCAAACCGAACAAGGAACCACCCTTTCCTCCATTGTCATTCTTCCCAGCGAAACCTACGAAGCCCTCGCCCGCGTCAATCCCTCCCAACGCCCCGGACCCGATGGTCTCCATCCTGCGCTACTCAAAGCCTGTGCTGGTCGTATATCCCCTGTGCTCACTCGACTCTTCAATGATTTTCTCTCCCACAGCTCCGTACCCGAGTCCTGGAAAGTCGCCTCGGTAACGCCTCTCCACAAGGGGCATGGCGCCCCCAAGTCCGACATCTCCTCCTACCGGCCAATCTCTACAACCTCCATCGTATGCCGGACAATGGAAAGAGTAATTAATAAACACCTCCTGAGCCACCTAGAGCTCTCGAACCTCCTCAGCCCCCACCAGTATGGTTTTCGCCCAGGCAGGAGCTGTGAATCGGCCCTCGCGACTGTCACCCATACATTGAGTGCCAGTCTCGACGGCCGAATCCCTTGCGAAATCGTCCAGCTAGATTTCAGGAAAGCCTTCGACAGCATCGACCACGACTTGCTCCTGCCCAAGCTACAAAAGATGGGAATCTCCGGCCCCCTCTACGTCTGGCTAAAAAACTTCGTCACAGGGCGTAGCCAATACGTTGTGCACCAAAATGCTCGCTCCTCCACCATCCCTGTTTGCCGTGGAGTTCCCCAAGGAAGTGTACTCGGACCAACCCTATTCAATATCTTCATCAACGATGTCACCTCATCCCTTCTTTCTACCCCTCTTCTGTATGCCGACGATCTGACCCTCATTAACCCAGCCGCATCTCCTTCAGACTATTCACGCCTCCAAGCTGACTTAGACAGCATTCATCTCTGGTCCCTAACCAACAAACTCCCACTGAACTTATCCAAGTGTGCTTCAATGCACATTACCAGTTCGCGTCAGCCCCCAAGCCAGACAGCCCTGTTCCTCAATGGCGCCGAAATCCCGAGAGCGACGCATATCCGCCTCTTAAGGGTGTTCAAACAGGATACTACAACACTCACGACTCCTGCAGATCGTTGCTGCGCTGCGCTTCCGGCCGTCGGGGGAAACTTCCTCTGTCAAATCTGCCGGGGGGAGACTTCCCCGTCAAATCTCCCTCGCTTCCTCCACGGCGGCCTTGCTCTGCTCATCACGTGGGTCCGGAGAGCCACTCACACGCTCTCTTGGCTGTCGGTCAATCGCCCACGGCCTCCGCCGCTTTGGAAGTCCCGAAAATGGGAAAGGGAAGACTCGAGTGTGAGGGGGCAAGCCAGGCGAGCCCGCGTCGTGTCCAAGGTCGTGTCATCGTCCAGCAGTTCTGTGGATTGGATCGGATTCCCGCGGCTCTTGTTCCTAACGTACCTGCATAGACAAACAAACGTGGTTGGTTTGAAATTTAATAAAATAAATGCTATATTCTTAAGTTCTCATGTGTTTCTACATACAACTAAAAGTCTCCTTTGCGCACTGCACTTTATTAATTTTTTCGAGCTACGAGCGTGGATTTTGACGAAAAAAAGCTGAGCCGAGGCGGCCGAAACGCGCGCTTCGACGAAGGAATCTCCAAATCCATCCGAAGCCGGACCTCTTTGGCCTTCCTGCCGAGGTGACGGCGGTAGCAAGGTCGGCGACTTCGTGGGCCGCGGGAGATAGACAGGCATCATGCATACCATTGGCAGGTGGCGTGTGACGTCAAGTCTGACGAGCACCGACGTCAACGACAAGTGGAGGAGGCGAGGAGGCAAGTCGTGAATTTGGGTCGGCCGGTGTCCAAACAGACATTCGACCGACGACTGCCGGACGGTTCAATTTTGACGACTTTTGCAGGAGTCGTGTGGTTTGTAGTAGCCTGTTTGGACAGGCCTTAGACGTCACAATTGACCACCGTCTCGACTTTCGTCGCCCCATCCAGGACGTCGTCTCCAAAGCATTAGTAGGAATATGA
>JAZHYW010003143.1:0-19602 GCA_037355805.1 Ixodes ricinus
GTTAGGTTCAAAGACCTCTGGGTTGTTGTTTTAGGGGGATTTTGGTGGGGTTGGACCGGGCAAGGAATGCGGGCCTTGACATGTTTATGAGTCCCGGACGCGACGGCAGTTAGCGAATTCGGAAGTAACCCAAATCTTAAGCACCGGGGTTGGAAATGTGGGGAGTCGGCGAGAAGCACCGCCGGGTCGGAACGGCACGGCGGGGGTGCGAAGCCGCCCAGCGAGGTGACAAGCGATGCTGACCAGACGCCCGGGAAAGTGGGGACGATTCCTGGAATTTTGGGGGCGCGCGGCCCGCGGAAAGAGAAGGCAGTCTACGCTGAGCATCGGAGGGGGCAAGACGCCACCAGGACTCCGAGAGGTCTCGCGTGGCTCATAAGATCTAAACCCAGTCAGTGAATGTATGCAAATAAACCAGATAATATATATTCGTTAACCTTCAACTGGATGTGTACCTGTGTGCGTCAACGTCTCCGTCGGCCAAGGCGCAATCCCGGGCGGTTGCCTTCATCACATCTGCGGCAACCCCCACCCCACGAACGAGAGAACGATAACTGGCGCAGTCGGCAGGGATTGTGCCACCGCCTTCGGAGACGAAGCTGTCAACACTGCTCAGGGACGCCACGAGCCATCCAGGTGAAGATGACAACTGACTGGGCTTCGTCACCGTGGGCGTGACGAAGAGTGGCTGCGGCCCCAGGGGCCATCAAGTATCCGGCTGTCACCGTGGGTGTGACAGCAAGCCAAGGAAGCTACCGGTACCAGACGCAGGACGTTGGGTCGTCGCCGTGGGTGCGACGAGAAGCCTCCAATAACAACTGAGGACGTGGAGTGCCTGGCAGTCACCGCAGGTGTGACCAGGAGCCGCAGGAGCTCGCCGGACACAGGACGTCAAACCGTCGCCGTTGGTGCGACGAAGGGTCAAGGACCGTCGGAGGGCGCCCAGCGTCTGGCTGTCGCAAGGTGTGACAAGGAGCCGGAGAAGCTTGCCTGAGGTGGATACAGACCAACTGATCGTCGCCGTGGGAGCGTCGAGGGGCCAGCCAAAGCATCAGAGGACGTCAGTTGTCCAGCAGTCACCGCAGGTGTGACCAGGAGCCGCAGGAGCTCGCCGGACACAGGACGTCAGGCCGTCGCCGTTGGTGCGACGAAGGGTCAAGGACCGTCGGAGGGCGCCCAGATTCTGGCTGTCGCAAGGTGTGACAAGGAGCCGGAGAAGCTGGCCTGAGGTGGACCCAGGCCAACTGATCGTCGCCGTGGGAGCGTCGAGGGGCCAGCCAAAGCATCAGAGGATGTCAGTTGTCCAGCAGTCACCGCAGGTGTGACCAGGAGCCGGAGGAGCTCGCCGAAAGACAAGGCATCTGAGCGTCGCCACGGGTGCGACGCGAAGGTGGTTGTGAGCGTTGCAAACGCTGCTGAAGACATCCGGGGAGCACGGTGTCTCAACACAAGTGGACTTACAAGGGTGAAGTCGACATCGCTCAAGCTAGGTGACAGAGACCTGGGACATAAGGCGGCCCGACACCGAAACACGGAAACCAGGTGGGGGTCCCTTTTGCTCTTCTTCATTGAGGGTCATGTCAGCCAAGCGAGCAAACGGAAAAAAAGGCGGTACTGTTGAGAGCAGTAGTGGCATGAGGGCAGACGGTGAGTCCGACATGGACACCGATGCCATGCAGCTCCAAAAGGAGCTCATGCAAATGGAGATTGAAAAGCTAAAACTAGAGTTAGAAGTGGCAAAACTAAACAGAACACAGGGCGCCACACTGGGAGAGAGCGCTGCTCGAACAGAGGGGGATGAGGTGCTAAGATATTCGCGGATCGTTAGGGGAGTGTTGTCTAACATGCCAGAATCGGAACCGTTGGTGCCATCTTGGTTCTCTGGAGTTGAGACAATGCTGAACAGCCTCCACGTGCCAGATAACATCAGAGGCGCGATGATCCTCCCCTACCTCACTGAAAGGATGAGAATGGTCGCGAACCGGATCGCTGCGGACGCGATGCCGTTGTATGCGGACTTAAAGCGAGAGATCCTCGAGGAGCTTCAGCTGGCTCCGGCGGAGTATCGGGACCTGTTTTACGGATCCAGAAGGGACGAGAAGGAGTCTTGGGGCCAGTTCGCGTCGCGGTTGGGCGATTTCTTTGGGTACTACTTGAAAAGTAGTGAAGTCGTCTCTCTGGATGCGTTGGGGCAGTTGCTCGTGGCGGATCAGCTGAAACGCACTATGCATCGCGACACGAGAGCGTACATCGAACTCAGCGAAAAGGGAAAGTGGTTGCTGCCTGCAGAGGTGGCCAAGCTGGCGGTCAGCTATGAACGAACACAAAGAGAGACGAGGGATAAACAGGGTCAAACCTTCCCAAATCGCGAGCCGCAGGGAGCGACGCCAAAACCCCAAGGGCTGGCTTCTGGTAGCCAGGCAGTGCACCGAAAACGTAACTGCTTCGGATGTGGGTTGTTGGGACATATTTTGGCTGACTGTCCTAAGCGTAAGGACCAGTCCGCCAGAGGTGTGAAGGGGTTGCTCGCAACTGACGTGACGCTTGATGGGGCTGACCTATAGGGCTTCCCATCTGTGTGTTGTTTGTGCATGTTGTAGTTGTGCTGTTGCCGATGTGTAAACCAATCGGCCTGTGGCACGCCGTATAGATGCATGAATATTCCTCTCTCGCTGCAATGCAACCTGGCACCGCATGTTAGAGGTGGCTTATGTCGAAGTAGCAAGCGTGAGCCTTTGAACCAGTGCGTGTTTTGTGTGTGTTGCTCATTCTTGTAGCCCGAGCAACACAGTTGGGGGGGAGATGTTAGGTTCAAAGACCTCTGGGTTGTTGTTTTAGGGGATTTTGGTGGGGTTGGACCGGGCAAGGAATGCGGGCCTTGACATGTTTATGAGTCCCGGACGCGACGGCAGTTAGCGAATTCGGAAGTAACCCAAATCTTAAGCACCGGGGTTGGAAATGTGGGGAGTCGGCGAGAAGCACCGCCGGGTCGGAACGGCACGGCGGGGGTGCGAAGCCACCCAGCGAGGTGACAAGCGATGCTGACCAGACGCCCGGGAAAGTGGGGACGATTCCTGGAATTTTGGGGCGCGCGGCCCGCGGGAAGAGAAGGCAGTCTACGCTGAGCATCGGAGGGGGCAAGACGCCACCAGGACTCCGAGAGGTCTCGCGTAGCTCCCAAGATCTGTAAACCAGTCCGTAACTATATATGTAAATAAATCACATATATCTATTCGTATACCTTCACCTGGGTGTCCCTCTGCAACTACATCTCCGTTGGCCAAGGCGGAATTGGGGGTTGCCATCATCACATCGGCGGCAACCCAACAAAGGACTTCTACCCCTCTCAACGACAACACCAGAGAGTGAGTGAAGGCGAAGGTAACTCGTCAGCTATCAGGGGTAATAAACGCCCCAGTTTCAACCTTGACCCTAATGCCCTCAAGAAAGTTAAAAAAGTAAAAAAAGCGCGTCGGCTCTTTTTTTTTTCGGGGGGGGGGGGGTATTTCTTTCAAGAATATAACGAAATGATCTCATCCTGATTACGTCGACTGCATTACGAAACACCATCATTGTGTATTTCGATACAGGAATACAGATACTAGGTGAAAACAATTTATCGCGATAGCAGAAATAGAGATACGAAATGTACTCTGAAATACTATCGCGATACATTTGTATCGCGATACCGCCCAACCCTGCTGTGGACTTGTTTATATCATCCCTCAAGTTATGTACAACAAACGCAAGCAAAGGTGTCTAGCCCGTTAATAGTTTCTTAGGCTCTAAAATTTAGATTTTAGCTAAATCAAATTGTCCTGAAGCTAAACTACCAGAAGCTTTTCTCACGCAAACTGTCACCCTTCACAGGTTCCACATTTTCTGCTACTAGTGCAGCGTCTACCACTGGACAACCGTTTGAATGCTTGCTCTTCCTCCTGTTTTCCTCTGTTGCAGAGAGTCCAGCTGTAGGGAGTTTGGAGGCTGAGGAAGCTTTTGGAGACCTGCAGCAGTGTCTCTTTTCATTCGAAATGACAATTCAAACTAAACGGTGTATTTTCCTAATACACAAGGCTGGAATAAAGAAAGAATGTGAGGAAAAAGTATAAACATTCCAAATTGCGGTACTAGCTGTGCATATTTTTGGCAGTTCGATACATCTCATACAGGCGACTAGGGCAATTCGGCCGTTCTTCCTGCTACCATACAAACTAATTTGCAGTAATTGTGCATCTTCTGAAAAATAAAACATGCCTGCATACGTGTACGAACTATATTATTAATTCACGAAGACGCTACATTTATGTAAAACAACCCTGTTCCACGAGCACTTCAAAGGTCCTCAAACCCATGACCTTTAAAACATCTGCGAACCAGCGCACGCAGAGTGGCACGCGCAGAGTCGGTGTCGCGAGCTAATTTGCCGACCGCCCAAAGGGGCTGATATAAATGCAATTTAAAATGTCTGCAAAGCGGGCTGTAATATTTTCCTAACTCATAAACATGCAAGGAACAGAATTCCAGCGTCTTAAACACTTACGCCGCCGCTTCACCGACCCCTAGCACGATTGCCTTGTGCCGTGTGGGCTGACAGGGAGGTTCATCGGCGGAATTGCCTCCGCCGATATCTTTTGGGGTTTGTAACCCAATATAAAGGTAAAAGTTACAAGCACGCTTATAAAAGTTATGGAAGCACGTCGGTATACGCATATACCTAGCGTCTTGTACACCGGGTAAACGAGGTCCCGCTCCTCGAAGTGCTTGCGGCACACAACGGCCAAACCAGGAAACCGGGGCAGGGAAGCGAGCCGGATGCGAGATCGCAAAGCGGAGTCCTTCACCTGATGTCACGGTATGCACCTTTTTAGTGTAGCCTCGGTTCAGCGTGTCGTTTACAAAGCCTCGACCCGGCGCACAGCGGCGCTCCGCTCGCTAGCTCTTCCGGTATCCATGCTACGGTATGCGGGAAGTAGGCTCTCGTAAGGATGGCCAAGGCGGACTCACTCGGAATCGGTATGCGTTCCGTGATGTTTTTGGCCTCGAAAGCGTAAAAAAGTGATGAAAACATGAGGAAAACCGATGGTCATCCGGCTACCACTGTGCTGTTTTCGGATGCAACAATAATTTCCGCAAATGGAAGATAGATCACGAAACATTGTGCAGCGAGCACAAGAAGTTGCCAGGCGAATGCTGCTGCAACCTGTTTGCTTTGCATCGCTTCCCCGCTGATCCCGATTTGCGTCTTAAATGGATTGCGAGCGTCAATTGATAAGATTTTGTACCGGGCCCGTCGTCAAGAGTCTGTTCCGTGCACTTCGTGGACGGAAAACGGACCGAGCAGAACCCGGTGCCAATGCTCTTTTGGGGTATGATCGGAAGCTACTGTGGCCTTTACATTATTACCTTATTCTAATAATTAAGACAAGCGCTGCATGTTTTACGACAGTGTTATTATTTGGAGCCTGCGCTTATCATACTATTCGTGCTTTCTGTAGGTTATCGTAGGCCGAAGGCGACTGCAAAGGTTGAATTCCAGCCACCCCTAACAAACAGGTAAGAAATGCCGATGCACTTCGGGTCCGTGAATAAACGTCGTTGACATATGTTAACGGTAACCCACTTATGTATTTATTCATTGTTGAAACTCGGCAACTCTCGGCCGAAGCTCGTCGACGTGCTGTCCTCGCAAGGTGAGTGGCATATAATGTTTATATTTGTGAAGCACTCGATATGACGACATATGGAATATGCTGTCATTGCATAATTTTTAGCTAGTTCGCACCTGTCAATGATCAAGAGTACTAAATCCTAATTCGTATGAAGTAATTTCGAAAAGCAGATGCCTAACAAATATAAAATGTACTCGCTAGGTATAACAGAGCTTTATACAAAAATTACAAAAGGAGTTGACAGCAGTTGTCTTCTAATGGGATTAAAACTTCTCTCAGTCTTGACAAAATTATAATGTGGTCAAAAATGAACCGGTAAGTGTGCAAGCCATTTCCTCTGGTGTAGCCACCACGATTATCACGTTTTTGCGCTTGCACGTCAGCAAGTCCCAGGGCGCACGGCTGACCCGGTAGTCTCCCAAGACACTGCAGCTGGGCTGCGCCAGCCGCTCATGCCGCTCGACACGTGAGCTTCGAGCCAGTTGCCAAGTGAGGTAGGCAGGTTTTATTACGGCCACTGTGCAAGCCATTTCCCCTGGTGCAGCCCTCACGATTATCATCTTTCTGCGCTTGCACGTCAGCAAGTCTCAGGGCGCACGGCTGACCCGGCAGTCTCCCTGGACGCTGCAGCTGGGCTGCGCCAACCGCTCATGCCGCTCGACACGCGAGCTTCGAGCCAGTTGCCGAGTAGGTAGGCAGGTTTGATTACGGCCACTTTGCAAGCCATTTCCTCCGGTGCAGCCCTCGCGATTACCACCTATCTGCGCTTGCACGTCAGCAAGTCTCAGGGCGCACGCAGCTGACCCGACAGTCTCCCCGGACACTGCAGCCGGGCTGCGCCAGCCGCTCATGCCGCTCGACACGCGAGCTTCGAGCCAATTGCCGAGTGAAGTAGGCAGGTTTGATTACGGCCACTGTGCGAGCCATTTCCCCTGGTGCAGCCCTCACGATTATCACCTTTCTGCGCTTGCACGTCAGCAAGTCCCAGGGCGCACGGCTGACCCAACAGTCTCCCAAGACACTGCAGCTGGGCTGCGCCAGCCACTCATGTCGCTCGACACGCGAGCTTCGAGCCAGTTGCCAAGTGAAGTAGGCAGGTTTGATTACGGCCACTGTGGAGGCCATTTACTCTGGTGCAGCCCTCACGATTATCACCTTTCTGCGCTTGCACGTCAACAAGTCTCAGGGCGCACGGTTGACCCGACAGTCTCGCAGGACACTGCAGCTGGGCTGCGCCAGCCGCTCATGCCGCTCGACACGCGAGCTTCGAGCCAGTTGCCGAGTGAGGTAGGCAGGTTTGATTACGACCATTGTGCAAGCCATTTCCCCTGGTGCAGCCCTCACGATTTTCACCTTTCTGCGCTTGCACGTCAGCAAATTCCAAGGAGCACAGCTTCCCCGGCCTCAAGCCCTAAAGATGGGGTCTACCAGGTGCAAGAAAACGTGGTGGCGACAGTTAAAGTAACGGTGGTGCCATTGGATATGGTAAGTCTTCGTTTGCCTCTACATAATAGTTGTATCGCTGTACAGGGTTATTAAAATGACCCATATCATTATGGTTTAGTGGGAGGTGGATGGAAGTAAAAAGTCCAAACCACATAGAGTGTCTTTATGCGCCTTGCACGCTTCTGCATTTTCAGTGTCGAAACACGGCTGACAAGGAGATATGTAGCAACATGCGTGAGACCAATGTCTTCCTGGTGTTGCGCAGTGTCGGTAGACATGTTCAGGTTCTGCCTCAGGGATGAGTGGAGTACCAGCAGCTTTAACCTCTTCAATTTTGCGATTAAATGATACCTTCTTATGCCGAGGTGCTCTCTCATCAGGATCTCGTGTAGTTGGGGTTGGTACTGCAGGTGTCTATGCTGCGACTAATATTAAGATACCACCTTGCTAACTGTGCAGCCCCGTGTCCAAAGTGAATGTACAAAGTCTTGAATGTAAACATGTTTGACAGAAATCTGTCTGCCAAGCATCTGTGAGAATTAGTCTCTTGGAGATCTCCGTGCGATGTAGTCGCCCCGGAGGAAGAAGTCCGACAGGTTTTTGAAACGTCGGGTTGCTCTATGAGGGCTTTGTTGCAGATTTTTGTCTAATGTTACACTGGAATGACGACTTTGAATACTGTCTAATCGGTGCCCGACAGGAAAGCTCATATACCTTTCCTTAGTTTTGCAGTAGAGAGAAATTAGTCAGTACCGGAACAAGGATACCATACTGCACGGGTAGGGACTGTGAAGTTTTAGAGATGATGACTGGCCCTTCTAGTGCCATGTGCATTCTCTTATTGAGCTCTGCACTGGAAACCAATTTCCGTGCCGACGTCTGTAAGATCTGCACAGAACAAAAATGGTCGATCCTCGCACGCCGCTTTGTTTTGGGCGAGTTTCAAGGAGTGTATTGGTGCGTATATACACGAAAATGCTCAAGGCACAGGAGAAACGCTCCTTGTAGTTGTTCCTTTGGTTGCCAGAAAGTGAACAAAGAAGTTTGGGCTGCCTAACATTTTATTGTTTGATTTCTTATTTAGGTTTTTGCGATCTGGAGATCTCCAAAGTTGTTCCTTCAAAAGCACTGAACTGCCCACGAGTAAGTTCCTGCCCATTATAAGCACCATAATCTTTGCAAAGCAGATAACTTGTTTGGCTTTGCACTTTCTTAGAGTCACAACAAAAGACCAAGACACTCAGTGGGAAGTCATGGAACTGCAAGATCATGGATACAGCTGCAAGGGTTTCTGAAGCCTGTCATTGCATTGACAATGTCGCCCTCAGACATCAAGTTCTACACAGGTGTTTCCAAAGCCGTGTTTGAAAGCCTTGTAGAAGCGATTGCCACCCCAACAAAAGCTCATTCGCAGTTAAGTCTAGAAGATCAGCTGCTGTTGACACTCATGAGGTTGCAGCTGTGCCTACTGTATGGAGACTTAGCAAGGCGGTTCGGCATTTCTGTCTCCATAATTTGTGTTGTGATTGCCAACCTGCTTAAGATCCTTAAAAGATAATGGAATATGTTGTTCTTTGGCTGCCACGATCACGAATCAAAAGCAGTATGCCTGCATCTTTTGTTGATGGTGGCTACGGAAACCCGACGTGCATATCCGCTTGCACCGAAATCGCCCTTCAGAGGCTAAGAAAGCTCATGGCTCGAGCTCAGACTTAGAGTGCTTATAAAGCAAACAACACTGTCAAGTTTCTGACAGTGATTGCCTCAACGGTTACATCATGTTTGTCTCGAATGCATACGGTGGGAGAGCCTCGGGCAAAAATATTATGCGACACTGCGGGGTTGAGGACCATCGCCAGCGGGGAGACGAAATTATGGCTGACCGTGGCTTCACCTTAGATGCTGACCTGGAGCTTCAGGGGTCAATCTGAACATGCCAGCCTTTACAAAGGGTAAGATCATTCTGTTTGCACAAGCTAGAATCAGGAAAGCTTCAGAACGCAATGCCTCAGTTAGCCGTCGCGGCCACACTGATTACCTGGTTTTCCGCTTTGTGTATGTTTGCCTTCATTTCATGTTTTTGTGCATATATCTTGTGGGATTGCTCCCTTTTCTTGCACTGTATGTCATGGGGTTTGATGAAAGTGTGACACATTGTAAGGCACATTTGATAAAAAGGGAATGTACATTTTCCACATAAAGACGACCCGCCCGCAGCTGAGAGGGATCGGCTTCACCAGCTCACTTGGAGTTCTAGCGATCCTCCGCGTAAAAGTTGACATACTGGCATATGGTTAGATATACTTAGAGCATGCTTGTTGCGAGAGAACCTGCACATTGCAAATGAAATTTCAGGTTGCGTCATAGTTGTATATAATTTCAAACAATCCTTCCTTTAAGGTTCTATCTGCCCTTAACTTCTGCTCAGTGCCATGCCACATTTTGTAGTTTATTCACATTCATTCACGTGCCCCGCTTGCTTCAGATTGTGATTAGTTTTCCTGTTCAAAATTAACTCTAACGAATTGTAGTTAACACAGGCTATGCACTAATGAATGAAGGGAAGTAAATTTTTGTTGGTCAACTGGCCTCTAACGTTCCGTCTGTTAGGTCTTAGAACTGCGGACATTAGCAAGAAACCAAAATTGCGCGACGATCACATGAGGTGATCTGTTTAGACGGCGGCCGCCGTGCTGCTTATTCGACGATATGACGATGACAAGCGATTGACATTGCGCCGATCGTGCGTCATGCAGTGATACACGTAGCCGTGACATGTTGCGAGATTGGGGATCGTATATTGTCGTGAATGCTACGTCTACACGTCACGCACACCTTGCACACACCAAAAGTGACGTCCCGATAGTACTGATTTTTCATGTCCCAAAACACTTCCTCGGCATTCGGCGGCGCCACAACCAAGTATTTCTCGAACCCAGTCGACCACACACGCGAAGCCGAACACATTATCGAACACAAGTTGTTCGAACTGCTTCGTCGCACCTTCGTTACCTTCTCGTCGAAGTTCTCGGCGTCTATTGGCTTCACGTTGGTGCACAGCAGGGTCGGCGAGAAGTCTTTTTTTTAGCGTGCCTAATCATGTGCACTATTGCCTGTTCGACTTCGTCGCTCTCTCATCCAAAGACTATGACGTTCATGGGCAGCAGCCACTTGCTCGGGCGCTATCTTAGGCCGGCCCATTATAAAACCGATGATTAGGCAAGGTGTGCCAAATCGAAGTGAATAAAACCAGCGCGGACCGCTATTTATTCCGTGGAACGTTATCTAGGGCGACGTTCCACGAAATATATAGCGGTCCGAAGCAAGTGGAGGCACGTGAACGCTTTTTTAGATGCGGAGCATCTCTGCTCGGGTCTATGTCCCGCGGCCTTGTAGTCCACACTCACACTACGCACGCGCAACTCTCCTCCTTCCCTCTCTCCAACAGCTGCGCGTTACTCTCTCCGCTCTCTCTCTACCAGCTGCGTGCACTGCGCGTGCGTTCGCTTCTACTCACCTGCGCGCGCACGCGCAACTCTCCTCCTCTAGTCTCCTCTCCTTCAAGTGTGAAAAAATAAACGGCGAGCGGCGAGCGTTCCAAGTTTCTCTGCCGCGAGCCGCGACGAAGGCTCGCGTAGGGGTAACGCTAGGGCAGTCGGTGGCGCCATCTCTCGACGTCAGCACGCAACTGACTCTATCCTCGGAACCAACACGATGCTCCGCATCACCCCATGGTTCCCTCGGGAAGATGGTGTAATTTTTGTAACATGTCTCCTGAGGTTCCCAATTGCATTAGTTTCTGGTTTAGTGCATGTCCACAAATGGTGGTGGTTAATGCAGAATTTGGTGTATGCCTTACTAATGTCAACAAAGCCTGTTTTCAGCTTGAATTGGAAGCAGTAGTTAAGGCTGCCAAGCAATGCTACACTAAGAACACTAAATAACTCCGATATATTTTACTTGCAGGGAAACCCCAGCTCTCTGAGCGCGAGGTAACCGAGACACGACGAATCGCTTCATTACGCATTCACGTCGAGAGAGCGATAAATCGCATTAGGACTTACCGAATCTTCAAGTCTGCATTGTGCATAACATCCAGGCGAAGCATTAGCGATATGGTTTTCGTCTGCGCTGGGTTATGTAACCTCAAAGCACCCTTGATTGCAAAAACAGAAAGTGGAGCAAGAACCAACACAGATGTGTGATCACTAAACTGTCTTTGCTGTAGGCTTTCAACATGTACAGCTTTAATGTACTCAATAGTTAGGTCATCCTTTTGTTTATGAACTTAATTCTTGGCAATATTAAGTGTCTCCTGCATGTACATGATTTCTAACTTTTGTGGCTCACATGTACACTTCACAAGAGTGTGTATATTTCATGTCTAATAGGTTACATTTTTTTGCCCATGTGCCATGTGAAATGTTCGGTTATTCCTTCCCTAAACCCTGCTGATTGCTCATATTTGTGCTAGTGTTAACAAAGGGAGCATGAATCAATAAACTTGAAAAAACTGTAGCCCAGAACATCCCGAAATGTGAAGCAGTTCGTGTTGTTTCCAAAATTGTGTCAGGATCATTGACTGCTTTCTTTGTATTGAAAAGACGCGTAAGAAGTGTCATCGGCTCCGAAACGATCTTGGAGACAGTTGTTCGACTGCTGCGCATTTCAGCATCTTCTTGAGCTGAACAGGATTTTATTTTCATTTGACTCTCGCAACTTGCTGTTCGTGATTTCTACAGGGTGTCACCAAAAAAAATTTACAGGGTTGTTTTTTACCGCAAAAATAAACTAGGCTTTGCCGGACGCCCATTCTCCGCCCAAAGGTAGCGCTAGAGGTCACCACCAGATGCTAAAATTTCAGCCCGATCCGATGCCTTATTCAAAAGTTTAAGTGATTTTCTAAAAAGTTCAGTGGGAAAATGGCGGCCGACGGAGTTTTCGAATACATGGGGCTCTATGGCGCCAGAAACCGAAAACGGGCAAAAAATGGGCTCCATTTTCCCATTGGAATTTTTAGAAAATCACCTATAACTTTCGAATAAGGTATCGGATCGGGCTGAAACTTTGGCATCTGGTTGTGACCTCTAGCGCTACCTTTGGGCGGAGAATGAGCGTTCGGCAATGCTTAGTTTATTTTTAAGGTAAAAAGACCCGTAAATTTTGTTTTGTGACATTTGGAATAAATAAATGTGAAAGAGAAATGACCTGGTTTATTTACAACAATGATGAACACCACACTTTGAAATAACCATTGCAGGCACGCGGATGCAAGCATAAATGCAGCTAGCTGTTCCAACTTTACATCAAAGCCAGTTCCCTGTAGTGTAAGCAGAGGTCTAGTTTGCCACTTCTGTGCATTTCCTCCAGATGTGGCAACATGGAACAGAAGTAAAACCGTTTCAGTCGTGGCATGTTGGAAGCAATGTAGCCCTCGTCAAAGGAATTTCCAGAATTACTGTGGAATTCTCCGACCAGACATAGAAAAAACACAGCTGCCTCTGCGCGCACAGCATCGTAAACTGTACTTGGCTGTAGAAGCCATAGGGTCCGTTCTTAGACATGATGTAGGTCTTATCCTTTAACTTGACATCATACTTCTTACTTGTTGCAATCATCACCTTGCAGTCTTCCACGTCTGGGCACTTTATCTCTAGTATAGCATTACAAGTCTGAACAATGCCATCTGGAGTAGCTGAAAGCCAGGCTTCCTCTGCACAAACTAAAGTCCCACAAGGGGAAACGGCCAAACCTGTCTCGCTTCAGAACTCTGCCCGTGCCACTGGCTCATACAAGCGGCCAAGTCTTGTCGCGGCATTCCCTTGAAAAGAATTTTTTGTCAGGGCAATGAGTGTCTTTCCGGGAAGCGTTGTGTCCCTCTTTGGGATGCGCTTAACATTAGATGCCGTTACACGCAATTTACGCGAGTCTGCCCAAAGTACATTCGTTCTGCCCCTCGTCCTTGTTTCAAGTGCAACTACAGCTGCATCAGTCAGCACCACAAAATCTGTGTAAAATATGTTGCATGCTGGGCAGCTTTCAGGCAAAGGTTCTGCTTTGTCATGGCTTTGGTGGCGAGGTCGGTCAGGCACTCTGGCAACGGGGCAAGCCTGCAGGAGCCGTCAGAGTTTCATGCAACAGTGTCCCTGCAATATAAACAGAAATAATTCAGAACAATGCACATTCACTCCTTGATATAGGAAAAATACTGAAGAGGCCATAATACGCTCTAGGCATGTATTCTGCCTAACATGCATGAACTAGGTTATAATACATGTTTAACATGTGTTATGACATAATTAACTTCCCTGTGCCCTTACTGCACAGTGACTGATAAGCAATGCCAAGAAATTTCCCAAGGATTATTTTAAACTAGTAATATTGTGCTCCCAATGGACGTAAAAACAAGGAACTTTTATGAAGTGAGAATGAATGCCAGCATGGTTGGAAATGCACAGCTTTGAAGTACAAAGACAAACAATAAAAACACATGCAACAAGACAAGTACTTGTCGTGTGTTTGTATTCTTCGTCTTCATACTTGGAGCTTGTAGCACTTGTCCTGTCACATGTTTCTACTCTCCGTCATCATATTTAAAGGCTGTCATTCTCATCATGTCAGTTTATACCAACTGGCCCAGTTTGCTAATTAATTGCGGAATCAATTTATGTACAGTTAAACCCGGCATCACAAATTCTCCAAGCATGCTTGAAACCAGTGGTTCTGAAATTGGTGTCCCCGGACCCCATGGGGCCCGCGAAGGTATTTCTAGGGTCCGCAATGCCCTCGGTCGTCAGTTAAGCTAAGCAAAGAAATGTCACACTTTTGTGTGATGTTTTTTCTGTAGGTGACAATAAATCAAGTCTATTTCATCGCAGGCAGAATTACCGCATTTACTTGAATATAGGTCTGATTTTTCTCTGCACTGTTTATTAAAGTCAAGGATCGATCTAAAATCATGAAAATAAATAATTTCGGACCCCATCGAGCTAATTGAGACGAGATGCTCCCGTGTGGTAGACGCTTCTCTGCATTTACCGGTGCAATGCGGGGAAGATTAACGCGAGAGCGCTGTTGCAAAGTAATAAGCTTGACGCGAGCGTCTCATTGCAAGCACCACAGCTTCGAGAGGCATGTGGTTGATTGTTCTGGAAGTTTCAACGATGACGTGGCCAGTGCAGTTGATAGGTAAATTTTAGCTAAGGTGACTAGGCATGCTGCAAAATATTCTCGATCATTTATTTTATATAGGGGCCTATCTACGCTATATTCAATGTTGGAGCAAATATGGTAGTGGCATCCTTTATGCTGTATGGTCGTAATCGCCAGATGCACGTCCCCTCTGGCCTTTGGCATAGAAGGAGTCCCCCATCAATGCACCAGCGCACAAGGGACCCCAAGCCACCAGTGGCTGAGAACAACTGCTTTAAACCATAAATGCTGAACTAAGTGCAATGACATACGAATTTTAAGATGCCTATGCTTGCCTGGTATGCAGAACAAGCCCTGGAATGGAGCAGTTGAATGGAACTCTTGTAGTTCCCGGTCGTCGCTGAAAGCATGGAACCGCTTGGGATCTGGCACGTGTGTGTCTGTATCTGTGGCAATCCCTTTTCGAAGCTTGAAGCCAATGTTGTGAAGGGCAGCAGGCACAACATTCTGTTTTGTTCCCTGGTTCCATTTCATCGCTGCATCAGTACACATCTGCCCTGTGAGGCCTGCACTTGCTGCGAAGTCCACCTTCCAGAGCACAGCCCCGACGTGGCTGCACACTTGCGCTTTCCCAGCCATGCAGGTGCACCCTCCAGTGATAACTTCACCATCTTTTTTGGCACACACCCACAGATTGTTAGTCCTGTTCACAGACTGCGACCCTTGCACAGTTCCCTTCAGGAGTACGGTACACTGGTCCACCTCATGTACCACCACTGCCCCAACCCAGCCGCTCTTCAGGTAGTTATAAGAGTCGAGGCTTTTGTACGCCTTGACGACTTCCATGTCGCAGGCCTTGGTGTGCAGAAGGTAGTAAATGAATTGTGGAGCACGAATATCTGGCCACTTCTTGAGGTCATCTTCCCATTTCGTTATACATGCCGGGTGCGGGTAACTGGCGGTCCCCTGGACATAGAAATACAACAGTGATAGCATTGAAGTTTCACAGATACCAGCACATTCAAAATCATCATAAGGTTAGAACAGGCATCTAGAGGCATAGTTTTAGGTTTTGCTACCCACAACCACTCACAGAAACATTTTTTTTATCATGTGCCAGAGTGGAGAAGCTCAGTGCACTGCAAGTTACTGGCTAGTGTACTTTTGCTTTTCATTCTGTTGGTCTGTGTAGATGGTCCCTAGCCTCTTAGTTGTTCACGGAACTATGAAACAAGTTATTTACTTCTAAATAACCATGGTAAATAGAATAAAAAAAGCCGCGCAAGGAATTGTTTGTTATTCATTTTCGAGTGTTCCATTCTTATCATTCAACATCTCTACGCCCGTGTTCCACTCACACTGCACACTGCGGCAACTGCGTGACCGGTAAGCAAGACGAGGTGCGAGCCTCGCAGCCTCGCCACGACGAGGCTCGCATGTCGTACAGCGCGTGGACGAGCGCTCTTCACCTTCGGCGCACGTCTGCCCCTGCTCGAGCACAACGCGGCTTCAACTCTCGGCAGCACACCGAAATGTCAGCTTTGACGTACTGAGTCACAATCGCTCGCGCACACTAAGTTTTTAATGACCCGTATGCAGAAAAATGTCGCATCGCGAACAAAAGGGGGAACATACCTCCGATGTCGATCGATGGCGTTGAGCCGCTTGGCTGGCTCGGCGCTTGCCGCAGCACAAAACGCCATGAAAGCGCAAAAAAAAGAAAGAAAACGACGTTAAAGCTCCTAAATATGCCACTTGCTTCACCGCAGTAAAAAGTGCACACTCAAAAACAGAGAAACACTAAACATGATAACCGGGGCGAGAGAGAGAGAGAGAGAGAAGGGTTTATTAAGGAAGGACAGAGAGGTTAACCTGAACGTAGGTTCTGGTTGGCTACTCTGTACTGGGGAGAAGGGGAGGGAGAAGAAAAGGTATGACGATGAGGAAGAAAGATGAGGTGAAGTTGTCAATGAGGGTGAGCAATGGTATAAATGTTCAAAATCTCACAGGCATTTTTAAGCACCCTACAAAGTGCCCGATAATTCCGTGTTCGTGAGGAACACTACCAAGGCCTTCGTGGCCTTCATAAATTGGTCAGATGTGTCCCAGGCACCAAGCACTTTTGATGAGGAGAAAGGCCGCGAGTCCAACGCCATTAATGTCTGTTGCAGCACTTGTCGATCTTCGTTGAATTTATCGCATTCACACAGGATATGTTGAATCGTCCCTTCAACTTCGCAGCTTGCACAGTTCGCGGAATCTCTTCTTTGAATCCGACAAAGGAACTGCGGTGTAAATGCCACACCAAGCCTTAGTCGGTGCAGGACCGCCTCTAGCTGTCTTGAAAGTCCAGATGGAACGCGGAATGCGAGTTGAGGATCAAGGGAGTATAGCCTGGGATGGTGGTAATGTGGATTCATCCAGTAGTTTTGTGAAATTCCTTTTGCCACGTCTTGAACCAGAATTTTCGTGTCATACCTGGAGTAGGGTATGCCAATTTTCTTGCCGTTACTGGGTGATTTTGCTGCGCTATCTGCTGTCTCATTGCCGGCGACACCACAATGACCTGGTATCCACTGAAGAATTATGTGATGACCCTGCTGGAGGGCCCGGTGGCAGGTGCAGAAGATTTGGTATGCCAGAAAGTCGTACGCATTATTTTTCATAGGAGACTGGATTATTTGTAGCGCTGGTCTTGAGTCACTGAAGATGGTCCAGTTCTGGGGTGTTTGACATAGGATGTACCTTACTGCTTCTCGTATGGCCGCTAACTCAGATGCCGTTGATGTCGTTTTGTGTCCTATTTCGAAACTGGAGGAATGACTGTGGTTGGGTATTACAATCCCAGCTCCAGCTCGTTCCTCAGAAGAGGACCCGTCGGTGTACACATGTGTCGTCGAGCCGTATGTTTCATTTATGACCCTTAATGCCAGTTGTTTCAGTACAGGCAGTGGAGTTGATGACTTCTTATGAATGCCTTTGATGTACGGCACTACTTCTGGAGTCAAAAATGTCCATGGCGGTATGCTCTTAATAGATGGTCGAACGAAATTCTTTAGAGTAGTATTGTGCTTTCTTATCGTCCTGGAGAAGCTGGACTTTGGTCTGTTTGTAGGTAACGTTGCTAAGTGATGGTGAGAATGTTGCGTGAGGTGTCTCAAGTGCAACCGCAGTGTCTCTTGTATCATGTATGCTTCAATTGGAAACCTGCGAGCCTCCGCAATTGTCCCGGGCGTGGAAGCAGAGCGGGGTAGCCCTAAACAGGTTCGTAGAGCTTGCGCCTGGATGCTTTGGAGGGCTCGTATATTGGTAATGCAGGTGTTGTTGAGGACCGGTAAGGTGTACCTCAGAAGTCCGAGGAAGAAGGCTTCGAACAGTCGCTGTAGGCAACCAACAGTTGCGCCCCATGTTGTGCCACTGATAAAGCGCATGAAATGCACTATGGATGTCAGCTTCATTTTCAGTCGGGATACATGAGGCGTCCACGTTAAGCCTCGATCCAAAGTTATTCCTAGAAACGTATGCTTCCGGACGTACGGAATTTTTTCTCCACAGATAGTAATAGGGTATCGGTCCATTAACTTGCGAGAAAACGTAATCGCAGCTGATTTGGAAGTTGATATTTGAAGTCCACGTTCGATGAGATATTTATGGGTAATTTTCAGAGCGCTTTGGAGTCTCGCCCGTATCTGAGGACGTGTGACACCGGTCGCCCAGATACAAATGTCATCAGCATAAATAGATGCATGTACCGTGGTGGGTAATTCGCGGATTAGATTTATCAAAACCATATTAAACAAAATTGGGCTTAATACCCCGCCTTGTGGTACGCCTCTTGTGAGGATGTGAGAACTTGTATTTCCGTCGTACGTTGACATATATATAGATCTTCCTGTGAGATAGCTCTCTAACCAGGAGAACATGCGGCCACCGATTCCAAGTTCCTCTACCGCCTTTAGAACGGCCTCATGGGTCACATTGTCGTATGCGCCCATGACATCAAGGAAGACGGCTGTAGTTATTCGTCGTTGCTTCTTGTTCTGTTCTACAAAGGTGACTAGGTCTATGACGTTGTCCAAAGAACTTCGTCCACGTCGAAATCCAGACATTACATCCGGATACTGATTGGTATTTTCTAGGTACCATTCAAGGCGATAGTTTACCATTTTCTCCATTAGCTTCCCAATGCAGCTTGATAAAGCTATTGGTCTATAAGATGATATGTCGTAAGGCGACTTTCCTGGTTTGAGAATGGGTATGATACGCCCATTCTTCCATACCGATGGTACCTGACCCGTTTCCCATGAATTGTTGAACAAATCCAGAAGTTGTTTTTGACCTCGTGGGCCTAGATTGGCAAGGGCGCTATACGTAACGTCGTCAGGTCCCGGAGTCGAGGTCCGCTTCACTGTAGCCAAAGCTGCCTGAAGTTCATCTGGCCGAAAGGAAAAATTCATCCTGTCGTCAGACGATGGTAGTGCGCTTGCTTGCATGGGACCAAACGATACATTAGAACCAGCCTGCTGTTGGGTGAGACGACTGCAGAAGTTCTCGGCGACCTCCATCTCAGTCACGTTTAGGCGCAGAGATAAAGCACGGAACGGATATCGTTGCTGTTGAGGTGTCCGTTGTCCACGCGCCATACGCCAGACTCCCGTAAGAGGTTTCCTTGGATCTAACTTTGAGCAATTCGTCCTCCATTTGACCCTTCCTAGTTTCTGTAGATATCGACCTATTTTTTTCTGCGTGCGGCGAGATTCACGTAGATCCTTCATATCTTTGGTCCTTCGGTACCGTCTTTCCGAGCGACGACGCTTAGCACGTAGATGTTCATATTCCGCATCGATGGCAGTCCGGGTCGCAGGAAGATTGTAGCTTCTGGTTTCACTTTTGGTAGCAACAGCAACAGCAGCACTGAAGTCTTGAAGGTTAGTAGAAGACTCGCAGAAAGACTCCATTGATGTTTGGTAGGCTTGCCAATTTGTACGACGAATAGTGTGGCGAACTTTTCGGCTTGAAAATCCCTTCAGGATGGTGTAGGTTGGGATATGGTCACTGCCGCGTGTTTCTATATCAGTAAACCACAAGCTATAAGGCACCAGTTCTTGAGAGACGAACGTTAGGTCGAGGCAGCTACTGTACGTAGTGCCGCGTAGATATGTGGGGCTACCATCGTTCAATATGTTTAGGCTGTGCAAATCCAAAGAGTCTAAAAGTTTTCTGCCTCGATTGTTTATGTGAGTACCTCCCCAAATGGGATGGTGAGCGTTGAAATCGCCTGATAGGATGTAAGGGGGAGCGCAGTTGTTCATTACAACTTCAAAGTGCGCGTCAT